>JZKD02S0916332.1:147137-164331 GCA_000966675.3 Picea glauca | reverse complement strand
ATTATTGCTATACTAATCCTCATACTATGCTGCTATGAACTCACATTGTGTTTAGTGTGCAGATTTGCTTCACAGGTTTTGGTTTGGAAGAGACTTTAGAGCAGTTTCCAGCCATTTCTTGCATAAACTCCTTGTCTTTTCTTTTGTATCTGATATATTGCTATCATTCCACTTTATTTTCTCTAGCTAACACTCTCTTAGATAGGTCAAAATATCAAATCTATATTTCTGATTTTTATGCTGGAAATTTCTGTGTAAAAACAGAAATTTCTGTAACATATTTGGTGTGTTTTGCAGCATTTCCAGCAAGCTTTTGCTTTCTGTTTTTTGCAGGTTAGTGACAGATCTAAAGGGGTATGCTGCCCAAAACCACCTAGAGGACTTCCCAACTTCCATTCTTTGGTTGGGTAACCATTTCTCTACTTTTCTTCTCTCAAATTTCCAAGTTTCTTTCATATTTTTCATTCTTTTGAGCTCATAATTTTGGACTAACCTAGATTAGTTTGTTTTATCTTTAGTTAGATTATTCTTTTGTTCATAATATTGTTAGTTTATCTTTTCTTCTATTTCATTTATTTGTTGTAACTTAGTTAACCCCTCTTTGGCCAACAAAGGAAGGCTTGCCTCCACCTTGGCCATTGTAGGTAGTTTTATTCTTTTATTACGTATTCTTTAAAATCATATAATAATTTCATGACCGGCATCTTGGGAGAGTAATCCCCAATACCGCACGGCATAAGGGAAGCTAATTCTTTTGTGATGATCTTATGCTTAATGTTTGAAAAATCTAATTAGTAATCACACATAGTTTCATTTTCCAAGTTTATTTCATATGCTCATAATCTCATGCTTAATGGTTAAGTGATTTATAACATCTTCTAAATGTTAAATCTTTAGTAATGTAAGTCATTTAGCTTGCTTACTTCTAGCATATGTGATCTAGTCTCTTGGTTTAATACCTTTTCCATAGTCTAGTTTAATCTTCATTATATAAGCATTATTTTTCACTTAATGATTAACACACTCATGGATAAGCTATCTTAGATCTCTTAATTTCTTAAAGCTTTCACTAAGGCAAGTTGTTCTTGCCATTTCATTTTGATTTAAGATCTTAAGTATAAACTTGTTAAATCTTTCTTTCTTTCATTGCTTATATCTTTCGCATGGTTTAACAACTTAACATGTTTTGATGATGGTAGATCTTGGCTCTTAAATTGATTGTCTATTATGTTGAAGTGATGCTCACACATGTCCAATGTTCTCTTATCTATTGCGGCATAACCTCACATTTTGAGTCATTTCATTTTCAGATCTACTTTTCAAGTATTCTTTAAAATTTAAGTTATCTTGCTTCATGGTTATTTTCTCACAAACATAACTTAAATTTTCCTTCAAGCAAGTTTTATTTTCTGTTTATTGCAGCAAGTTGTTCTTGCCTAATATCTCACACTTAACTTGCAAACTTTATATGGGAATGGTTCATGGTTAATTGACATATCTATTGCAACTTTCCTTTATGTCTTTTATGTGGTGAATGCTCTTTACTTCAAGTTTCTAAACACTTTTTTTGAGCATTTTCATTTTCGGCCATACCCTTAAACGCTAAATTTTAAGTGTCTAAAACTCTTCTAAAATTCACCCAACACATCTAAAGACCCACCCGCGGATCATAACAACACTTAGAAACATTTTTAGGGGCTTCATTCAGCCATCTCCACCATCTAAAACGGGTGGGAGGAAAACAACGGAGGGAAGAGGCGGGGGACCGTCCTCGTGATTTCGTTGGGGAGATCCTTTCCGGGAAGTACTCCTACTGTCAGGGCTGACCAAGGAAGCTAGGGTAAGGATTTGTTGCCTTACTATCTTGAGCACCAGGCAATCATTTGGCCAAGGGAGGAGGAAGCTTGAAGCACACATCTAGTTTAGGGGGAAGGGAAATAAAATTTAATCAATCTTTAAGAAACTCTCTAAACACTTAGTTGCATAGATTGCCCTTGTATGTTTGGGGGAAATTAGATGTATGCATAGGCAAACACATTGGTGATAATCTTATTGTTTAATTTATCTTTATTGCAACTTGTTGGTTATGTTTCTAATCTCTATGTGATTATTTGGGCTATAACTTTGAATATCATTTTTATTGATTGTTGTGGTGTGAATCAAGAAAGTGTTGAGTATCCCACTTGGGGAGGCATCACTTTCTTTGATTCTTGAGTGCTTTGTGTGGTGGCCAGTGAAGGCGGTCCAATAGAGTAAGTGCTATTGGGGCATGCTTGGCAAATTGTTGAACACTTACATTTCTTTGTACATTGTTGTATATTTGTAAATGGTGTAATTATTGTAACACTTAATATTCTTTTGTAAGTAACTTTAACCTTGGGTTTGTGGGTAAATTAACTTATTCAATTTGTAAACTTCTTATAATAAACCACCCGCAAACACTAGTTGACCCCATTGCCCAACCTTAGGCACTAGTCTTAGTTGACTTAGGGAAAGGGCCGACTTACATTTAGAATAGACTTGCACTTGCATTGCTGCTTGAACATCTTAGGCTAGTTTTCCCCTTTGGTCTATAACAAATTAAAACTAACTCCTAGAACATTCAAACTAAAGTTAATCTAGTAACTAGGGACTACCCCCCTTGGCTTCCCTAGGAGTAAGCCTAGAAGGAAGAGGTTCTAGTCAAGGTGACAGTGTGGACTAAGAACCTAGACATTGTGTCTCCGAGGAACACTAAGTGAGTTGGACTTAGCTCACGTTAGCAAGTGTGTATAAGGACGGCAACATCTCCTAATCGACAACTTCTGCCGCAAAGACCTGATTGTACTTTTCAATCTTTATATCATCCACATATCCCTGACAATATAGAATCATGGAAGGTCTTCCCTAGTGATGAAAGCATCTATGATTTCATTCAAAATGAACCTTATAAGCCTAAGGAAATTATATCAATGGAAGATAACAAGATTCCTAAGGGCTTGACTCCTCTAGAGAGTTCATTTTCATCGAGTGATGTAGGAAAAAAACAGAAATATAAAGAAGAGGAGTCGAAAAGGAAGGTGGGTGAAACCATTTCCTTGAACATTGGAACACCAGAGTCTCCAAAGAATGTTAAAATAGGTGCTCAATGTTCTGATGAAGAAAAATTGAACTTTGTCAAACTGCTTGGTGAATTTCAAGATGTTTTTGCTTGGTCTTATGAGGATCTTCATGGTTTTCATCTTGCTCTTATACAACATGCCATTCATATCAAAGAGGGCATAAAACCAGTTAGGAAAAAACAAAGACCTATCAACCCTGCACTGGAAGCAACTATTCGAAAGGAGTTGGAAAAACTCTTGAAGGTTGAGATTATCTTTCCGGTTAAGTATTCAAAATGGGTTTCTAATTTGGTTCTCATTCGGAAAACAACTGGTCAAATCAGAGTATGCATAGATTTCGCGCATTAAATCGGGCTAGCATAAAATATCACTTTCCTCTCCCTAATATGGAAATGATTTTGCAACAAGTTGCAGGGTCGCAGATGATGTCATTGCTTGATGGTTTCTTTGGTTATAATCAAATCAAGGTAAAAAGGGAAGATAAATATAAAACCACCTTTATTACTCGTTGGAGAACTTTTGTGTATGAATGTATGCCTTTTGTCTTATCCAATGCAGGTGGCACCTTTCAAAGGGCTATGCATATAGTTTTTTATGATTTGATCAACAATATTACTCGTATCTATCTTGATGATTTAATCGTGTACTCTAAAAGATGATCAGATATTTCAAAGTTTCAAAAATTATGGTTGGTTCCTTTCAAGATCGCTTTTGTCCTGGGTGAAAATTATTACATTCTAAAGGATTTACAAGATCGATTGTATTCCTACAGCACTAATGGTTCTCACTTAAAACACTACGTGGAACCAAATTGAAGAGTTTAACGTTGTCTGGATTGTTCTGTATATTAGTAGTTCAATTCTTCTTTCATTTTAGTGGTTTTCATTCCTGATATTTCAATTTTGCTTTTAAAATAGTTTTCATTTTTGCTTTCATTTTAGTAGTTTTCTTTCTGCTGTTTGCATTTATGTCTTTCCATTTTTGTTGTTTTCAATTTTGTAGTTTCATTTATGTTATGATATTTCTTACTTTTGTTCTTTTGACTTCAAATTTTGTCAAGAATAAAACGTTGGATCAGTTTTGCCACAGCGACACTCCTGCAAAGTATTGTTAGTCAATAACAATCAAGCTTACATGGTCGCCACGATGTTCTCCCTGAAGGAATCATTGAATTTGTTATCTTCTTTCACTGTTGTTTTATGAGATAGTTGGTTACATACTGATTTTGCTTTCCATATCTTCATCCATTTTGAGATTCAAAAGAGAAAATCCAGAAAAAATTTCTCCTTGAAGTCAAAAACAAATTCTGGTTGAATGATTATGCTTATAGGGATAAACCCCCTCATACTTAACACTTTCCATAAGTTATTCCCAAATTCCCGGTCATTTTTCCATTAAATTCTCTCACTTCCCCCTGTTGCATAATCATTCTGATTTATATCTTCTTGATATGATGTTACTTGGTCTGTGAAACAATACATTCTAAGTTTTTAATCTATTGGAAACAAATTTCCCTATGGAGTCGTCAGTTTGTTGACGATTAAAATCGAAATGAGTAATTTCACCCACAAAGTATTGCTAAAGCCTTATTATTTAAACTATGCTAATAATATAATACTAGTAGGTGGGACCCCCTTGTATACTGGAGGCTCGAAGATAGACATATCACACATTTCTTGTTTTTGTTTCGATGCTTCTTACAAGGTCCTATATGGTTGACAATGCAGTCTTGGTTTCATTTTGACATTGTGACAGGTGGATGTTGTATTTTATGGGATGTTCTGCAATTCAAAGCATTATTGTTATGTTATGATTGGCATATATTTACAGTTGCTATGTTTAATCATGTCACAAATCACCATGATTTATTACTTGGCCACACATACACAAGAAATATGTTAGAAATAACATAGACAAAACAAAGAAAATAAACTTATGGAAAAAATCCTAAAAGGAAAGGATCTATGTTTAAGCTATGTTAAAAGTTATGTGAAAATGGAAATATAAAACATGTTAGTGTTAGTCCTAACTATTATATGGTTGTTAGTGGCTATGCGATTTTCATTTGAGTTATTTTGGGGCACATATAATATTGAAATGCATATGGTATGGCATGAAAACTTGGCAAAAGTTAACGTGAATGTTTTGGGTGGCGCATTGGGCAAGGAATATTGTCACAGATTTCAATGGTTTAGAAATTGATTACATGGTTTAAATGATATGGTGAGTCTTGATTGTCTGGTACTTCGGAATTGAATAGGATAGGAGATGGAAGCGACGTGCAGTAAATGAACGTCCCTCCATACTCCCCCCATCAGGCCATCACCCTAGTATTGTTCTTTGTTGCATTCAGTTTGTTGGTGGTTAAGCTCCGCATTTTAGGCTTGGGAATAAAATGCTCAACCAGATCTCCCTTTCAAGCTCTCTGATTACAGGTATGGTTCTTTTTCATCCCATCCATGAATTATGCTCTGTGTATGAACAAACAATGGCTTAGTAATTCTTGGGTTTGTGTTTTCCTGAGAGTTGCAATTGTGTAAATGCGTGAATTTTCTCCTTGGAATGACTATGTAATTGTTCGGATTGCAAGCAAAAGAATTGGTTTTGGTTGAGTGGTGCATTCGTTGGTTGCTCTGTTGGTTAAAATCGTAGTGGGTCTCAGTGGATTTTTAAGTGAATATGGGTATTATCGCTCTGTGTTTTAATGGTGAATGGTTTTGCTCTATGTATTCTTGTTGGTTGCTTCCTCACAATCACGAGGGTAACACTATCCAATCGTGTTCAGACTGCCATTTGGTTGATGTTTATTTCTCAAACTAGAGTCATGGTCGTGGGCTTATTCATATGGTCTTGGCACCAAAGTATCATGAGAATCAGTTTTGGGGTGGCCATAACGTCGATATATATGTTGTATGGTTGTAGGGTGACGCCTCGAGTTATGCATCCTCACTGATGTTGTTGTCAAATGGTTCGGCTCTCAAGAAAATAGACAGAGGTTATACCTTTGTGTGTTCTTGATAATTGTCACTGTTCAGTGGACATTCGCTTCTCCTCTGCAAACATAAAATGCACTATGTGCATCGTGTTTTCTACCCTGTCCGTCGTTGTTTCCTCTGTGGCTAACTGTTGTTCTATTTTCCAAGACGGGGAGTTATAAGGAAACCCTATGGCTTTCTATTGTGCTTGTATCAAAGGGTTTTGCCTATGGTTGATATGTCCATGAGGACCTCCAGTTCTCTATGCTATTGTTGAATGAGCGTGCTTTTGATTGTCTCCTTGTATTTGTTGTGACAGAGCCCGATTTTAAAACCCCAACTTTTCTGCTCCATTCAGTCATCCTCTGGGTTGTCGAAGATTGGTTTATCAACTAGAATGGTTATGAAAGTTTTCATCGAGTTCCTATCTCGTCTTTCTATGTTAAATTGGTCGAAAGGTTGTGGTTTGGAATGAATAATAATATGCAGTCAAGGGCTACCTCTTTTTCGTTATACTCTCGATCACTACGTTCTTACAACATTGTCTTGATTGCAAATTGGAGATTCCTGTGTGTTTCACTAAGCCCAATCAGGGTTATAGATAGTTATGGAAATGGTAACTTTGTGTATTTCGTTATGTTCACCATACATCTATTATGGAATCATCGTGCATATTGGAAATAGTTACATCAACAGGGATGAGGTTCGAAGTTTTATGTGGACTATGGTTTCATTGCAAAAACTTATTGGTTGATATGTTGAAGAATGTATGAAATCGGGCATGTTTTAGAAGTCTGTTCAATTTGGAAAGGGACATGTGCATATGTTTTAATTGGCCGATTGTAAACTGATAGACAGTGTATGAGATTTTTATAGTGATGTATTATGGGATAGAGGTGGAGCAATGTCGTTGTGTGTTTTCTTTTGATACTTAAAAGGAAAGGAAAGAAATTAAAGACCAAGCAATTTCTTAACAAGACTGTTGAATGGAAAATTGTTTCGATTATGAGTTGATTGCACAGACTATTCTAATTAAGAAGTTTTGAGGAATTTAAATGTTGGAACAGTGAGCAGTGTGATACACAGTAATTATTGATATGGTGTTGGTTGTATTGAGTTTAGTATAGAGTTGTGTTACTTGATTGTTTTTATGAACAGTATTCGTTATTTCCCTACCATTATCTCACTTTTCCACACATTAAAATTCCCCTCACTTTCCCATATTCACTATTCACGCCCTGTTCTTAAAATTAAATTATAGTTAAATGAAAACTTTGTATTATAGCAGTTGATGGATGGCATAAGGATGAGTTACAGTTGATATGTTGTGTTATTACAATGCAGTTGTTTGTTTGATGATTTTTTGAGAAGTAACCATGATCTACCCCCCTTCATTTTACCACTTTTCACTCAATACAATCCCTCATTTGTCCCAGAACCCTTATTCACCCCTGCTCATTGACAAGTATTAAACATTTTTTATGGATTGGATTTCATGAGTCTGATGTGTTGTTGAGCCAAACTTTGTTTCATATTTAAAGAGATGCCATGTATGGTTTTTTGAAGAAACTAGTGGCTAACAATTAATGCATACAGGAATGAGCTTCTTCGGAGGAAGCCATGGTCGAGGTAACAGGGGAAGAGGAAATTGGAACAGGGGCCCTAGAAGGCCAAGGTTTTCTATACATTTTGATGCAGACCCACAAGAGTTGAACCAGCTATTCCAAGATGGATTTTTTAACTGGATTGACAAGGAGTGGTCCAACCTCAGCCATAAAGGCCTCCTTTCCAAGCCCTGCATGTCCCTGGTATCCCATTTCCCCCTCATGTCTCATTACAACCTGAAGTCCCTAAAAAATGACGAATGGAAAGAGATTGTCCACCCGACAGTCTCCCAACATCATGGCTGGCCCAATTTGTCTATGCCTGCTCCTCCACCGGTTAACCCAATTTTCCAAGTTGTCCATGCACACTCGCCAGTACAATCTTCCCACGCAAGCAAGATTTTAAAAACCAAAGTCCACCATGCACCTGATAAAGGAAAAGTTGTTGTTGCCCCCTCCTCTCCCAATGACTCTGCCAAATCTGTTTCATCCCACATGGATTTGAGAGATGATTGTTCTCATGTTATCAATGAGATCGTGCCTAAAGGTTCCACACAACCTAAGGAAAATTCAAAGAAATCAAGGGGAAACAGTAGCGACAAAGGGAAGATTGCCTCCCAAAGTGGAAAATATGGTTTTTGAGTGTTTTTATTTATTGATTGTTGAGAAAAGTTTATTGTTGAAGTTTTTGGACAGCACACTATTTTTTGGATATGTTGGATATTATATTTTTTGGATATGGTTTCAAATATCATTGATATTAAATTTCAAAATTATGAGAGTGATGATGGGAGCCACAAGGAGGTATATGTTTGATTGACTAACTAGTTGTGTTTATGTTGGTTAAGAAACTAAAGGGAGTCACAAAGGGTCCCACCTACTAGTTATTATTTATTAAGACCCTTATTATTATTTTATAAATTTTTTCCCTAAACTAAAAATTAGTTGGGTTTTAGTTAGTTTAACTAAAAGAGGTAGTTTAACTACTGCAACTAACTCTGATTGCTTAAAGGAAAAAAGAGAAGGAGGAACAAGAGAAGAATAGAAGGAGAAAGCATACTAAGGTCTGCTCTTGAGTTTTATTGAGATAGTTCAGTTTTCATTCATTCTCTAAATCATTGAAAGCCTAATTCTCTTTTATGACAGCAGATTCCTATTTTAGATAGCAAGATTCAAGGTTGAATTACATCATTCAGACACTTTCTTTTTAGAGGTGTTGATATATATTTGATAGTCTGTGTAGAATTGTTTGTTTTTGAATTAAATTTCATGACTGATAAAGGATATTGTGCAGAGTCGAGTGGGCAACAATCTGTGGCAAGCTAATCCAGCTTTTAAAGTTCAGTTTTTTACTTTCTGTCAGACGTCCTTTTGTATGGTTTTCATCGGGGACATCTAAGTTTGACTTTGGTCCAATCTTCCTTAGGGAAGTTCGTAAAGAGAACGATTCTTTTGATAAATTGGAATGAAATAAGTGATTGTTTTATATCTCATCTGTGTTGATTATTGACTTGGTATTTTTGCTTATGTCTCTGCATTTACTTCTATATCTGTTATATTCAGAAAATTACTTAAATATTGAATTTTTCAACAATCTTTTATTTATAAGAAAATCAGCCTAACCCCTTGTAACCAATACTTGTGGATTAGGAAACAAATTTTGAGGCTATAAACATAGGCTGATATTCGCATCTATTTTTATCTAGCCAAACAAGATATGAAAATGCTTGAGTAAGATCATTTCATATATTTTCCTCAACAAGTACTAGATTCAGTCGACCGTCGGGACAGATCAACTCACCAAGGCAATTAAAGTAGTTGTAACTACATGCCACCAGTATTGATGTATAAATAGATGTGAACATGGATGTAATAAATAGATGTGATCTTTGATGTAACAATATAGGAGAGTGATTCTTGATATGTTATAATAAAATACTACCTATTTCTAGTTCTACGACTACCTTTCTCCTCGATCTCCTTCTATGTGTGCATGCTTGTATATCATTGTAGTATGCTTATGTATATTATGATGTGCGGACTACTAGTAACTTCCTCATGTTATCCCTTAGATTATAATGAGGCCAAAACTTGAGAACACTAGATGTGAGAAAATTATGGAGATAAAGGTAAATTGTAGCAAGAATCGAGAGGCACTTAATAGACTCCATGGAACACAAGGGTGACTCATCGCAGATGCTCTCAATAGGGGAACAAATATATTCAACCGCAAATGAAACATGTGCCAGAAAAGAACAAGACCATCTTGGTATTTCCAAAGGGATGCTAGGAGGTTATGAAAAATCACCATGAAAGGACAAGGGTCCCAACAAAGAATCTAACCCTAGAAGGTTATGAAAAATCAATGTGAAGGGACAAGGGTCCCAACAATGAATCTAACTGATATATTGAAAGGAACAATATCCAAAATAAATCCCGAGGGGGAAACTAGGTGGACAAATAAGGGGGGTTCAAGGAGATAAATGCCCCAATAAGAAAATAGATGACTATAATGTTGGAGGTGAAAAATTATAAATGGAGGAAATCAAGATAGGGGCATGAGTGGTAATATCCTCAAGGGTGGGTGAATGGTGGTATAAAAATGAAGAGTCGCCATGGTATGGATGAAACAGAGGGATTATGATATGTGATAATCCAACAAATAAGATACCAACCAATAGTGCGAGAGTCTGGAGGGTAAGTTTTTCAACATGGTGAATAAATATATGTGAGTCTTTAACTCTAGGATGTAGACTATCCCTACTCCAAATCCTGAGGATGTCATAGCAGGGGTTTTGAAATGAAACAAGGGTTAATAAACTAAGGCACCCGTGTAGGAAAAGATCTATCGTTGGGTAAATGGAAAATGAAAGAAATGGATGGGATAATCCATCTACCCGAAGGAGGGTGGTCCTACAAGAAATTCCAAGGGGAATGTATGGTCAATGCAACACACTCAAGAGAGTTATGCTAAGTTATATGTTGGATGATAAAATTTACCTAAAGTGGACCACATACCATAGATAGACAAGGGATTCCATGGTGAATTCTTGCACATAAGTCAACTAATGCCAAAGTATAAAGGTGCTTATGAAAATAAAACCAATGCATAAAAGCTCCAATTAAATAATTGCATTCCTTAATGCTTCAAGGGAAAAAAGGTGTTTGGATGAAGTATCAAAGAAGCAAAATCTAAGAATACCCTTTTGGAGGGATTGAAATTATGAATATTGTAGGACTTCGGCTAGATGGGCACGGAGACCCTCACCCAAGTCCTCAAGGAGACAGAGCTTGGGGTTGCTCCGGCACCGAAGTTGGGTAAGTGGATTCCTTGAGCATGTGCAAATGCCAAGGGGATTTCCCAAGTATGAAGCGACCAAGATATTGGAGCATGCCATCATGAGGGGTGCACCAAGGTTGGGTGTGCCTATCCCAAGGGGCACGACGGTTGACAAGTACATGGGTTTGTTTAGACTTTTAGGTCCGCAAAGGGGCATGATAATTTGTTTGGGTGATCGAGTCTGTGAAGAGGCACGATGATTTGTTTGGACACATGGGTTCGCGAAGGGGCACGAAACCCCCAAAGGACACGATCATTCACGATGGTGACCTTTGGAGTCCCTATAAGAGAAAAAGGGTGCACAACCAAGGAAGGCAAATAAAAAGAGAGAAAGAGGAGCTTTGTGGTTCTAAGGTAAGATTATAAAAAGAGGGGCAAAATCCTTCAAGGAGCCAAGTCGTTCCACATGCCAGGACTTGTGTTTCCCTAAGGTAGATTCGGTGGACAGAGTTGGGTGAACTTCTTTTGGGATGATTTTGGGGAAGTTTGGAAATGTAGGTTTGTTAGAGGCATGTGTGAGTCAGAACTGAAATCTATGAAATCTATGGAAACAAAGAAACATCAAGCCTGTAGTTGATGGCACGTCTAAGGTGCATCACACGAGGTTGCATAGACGGATGCGACAGAGAGTCTTGATGACGAGTATGTGTATGATTGTCTTGGTGAGGTGAGGTGAATCATTTGACTATGCTAAGTTGTAAACTAAGATGGTAGTGCTCATATTGTAATTGTTTCGCAATAACAAATACTTAGTCAGGTGTTAGGCATGGTTTGTGTCTCTTGCACTATATTTATGTATGTCTTTTGTTTGTTCTTTTGTTGTTCTCTTGGTTTCTCATGTTCATGGATGTATGATTAAATATAATTAAGTGTTAAAGTTGTTAAAATTTGTCTAAGTACACAAGAGTTACACTAGAGTAGGAGTGTGACTCACTAGTAGCCTAGAACGAAGTATGGGTATGCTCTAGGTGAAGAGGCATAGTCCAGAGGCAGTTTCCTCAGTGTTTTCAAGCATCCAAGTGAGAAACATCTTGGTGTCACACGCCCTCAAGAGGTACATGATCGCGAGGCATGTTGTGGCGATGTGACTGTTGGTATCAGAGTAGACTTGGCTCTTCACCACTACCACAGTCAGAACAGTGGCGATGAGGCGCGTTGCAATTGGTTTCACAATTTGTTGCAAAGACAGTTCAATGGGAACGTTTGCAGACTTGGTGAACCATTTGGTGGAGCAAACTGGTTCATTGTAGACTTTGCATAAGACTTACGATAGAGGTTTGGTCGATGGTGCAATGGAAAGGTTGTTCTGGGTGCACATCTTGTATATACCAAGAGAATATTTTGTGATGAGATGAAGCACTTGCATAGGGTGGGTGATCGCACTAGGGAAAGGAAAATGAGTGTAGGATTTTTTGCACGACTTGTAACAAATCTAACCGCATAATTGATCATAGAAGCGAATGCAAAGGGTGGTCGCATAAGTGATCACAAAAATGAGTAGTTTTGGTTTGCAGCAAGGTGAAGCACTTGGTTGTTTTGGACGACCTGGGGCGACCTAGAGCAGCTTCATAACAAGCAATTGGTTGGGTACATTTCCATTATGACGTCTTCATGTTGTGTGTCATCGAGAACAATAGTTGAGTTGAGATGGGGTGTTGGATGAACGGTTTAGTCGCATCCTTCGGATGAGGTGACTCTACGCAAAGTTACAACAATTAGTTAGCAGTTATATGACTTGACAGTTAGGCGGTGGGTGCATGGTGCCTTGAAGCGGAAGCAAGGTGTGGAGATGGAAAGACATTAGAGATGAGTTCGACAGATTGCATGTGAAGTTTGAGACTTAAACGGATTTCTGAAATGAACAAATGGACTTGCCTTCTATCGCAGTGAAGGTCTTGCATATTTGTGGAGCTACGGATGGTGATTGAGGGGAGTTCATGCGGAGAGTCGGTTGCTTGGGAGAGCGAAGGTCCAAGATGGAAAACTTAGAACATGGTTGCAACGAAGGATGTCGTTGGAAAGGTATGGTTGATTTCAAGTTATTTCATTTCCTAAGTGTTGCAGTGAGTTATTTGAATGGAAGTAGGATGACTTGGTGGTTCAAGTGCAATATGTTTCTACAGTGAGAATCGACGGACTTAAGGGTGACTCAAGTGGTGCAGATTCAAAGAAGTATTGTAGTAGTTTGGAACACCTTAATTGGGTGAATGTGCGAAAGAGATTAGGGAAAATTTGTTTGAACGATTCTTGTGGTAGACTTAGGAATATTTGGATGCAGTCGTGGAGGTGGCTTGAGGAAGCTTCCTAACTCTTCAAGGAGGCGCATTACACAAGTTGTTGTAGTGAAGTGGGTGGTGAAGTATGTACGTTTAAAATTTGAGAAGATGGATGAGGCACCCTGGTGTTTGGTGCCTTAGCCAGATTCATTGGGTCATGCAATGACTTGATAGTTGTGATGACAGTGCCAGAGTTTGAACATTTGCAGGAGGTGCAAGGCAATTTCTCTCTAGGAAATGGATGGAGTCAACAGAGAAGTCGTCCAAGAATTGTTGGTAGTTAACCTGAATGGACCGAACGTAGATCAAGTGACTTGGGTGGTGTTTGCTCGCCTTTGGTATGGGACATTGGATGAGGAAAAGTGCACCTTGGTGACTTGCAAATTGTGACTCAGAGATCCAGGAGGATTGTTAGTTGGACTTGGAAAAAGTATTGGTGCGAACATGCCTCAAGCATGGAATTTCTTTGAGGTGACTCATTCTAATTGGAGAAATTTGGAAAATTCATTGGGATGGATTGAGGAGTGAGGGTGTGTTGGCCACACTCATTGTGGATGTTTAGTTGCAAAGAGGTGACTTAATGAAAGGAGGTGAGTTGAGGACTTACATTCGTTTGGAGGATTGTGCGAACGGGAAGATTGCAACATGAAGAGATTACTTAAACATGATAATTTCTCTTGCTTTGAGGTAGCATGGTTGAGGGTGAAGCCTAACCATTCCAAGGAATAAAGAAGCAGACACAGTAGCATGGCTAGGTGATGAAGTAGTGAGGAAAAGGAAGTCTGGACATGCAGTTCTTGGTGCAAATATTGGCTAATTGTGACATGACATGGACAGAGGAGTCAAGTGGTCACATAATACTTTGTTTCAGGGTGACTTCATAGTGCAGCATGGTGAGGGGTGACCTTGCCTTGATCTAAGGGTTGTGCGGATCGACCGAATTGCAAAATGAAGTGACATGTTTGTGCATGAGGGTGTGAAATATCAAGGAGTGTGACGGTTACACTGGCCATTCAACTAGTTCAAGACTTGGGTGAGAACAGCAGCATGAAAAGGGGGTCAAGAGTACAGACGCATCAGTAGGTTCAAAGTGTGGCACTTAGACATTGCATATGATCTCCTTGACGAAGATCAGACGATGGCAGCAGTAATAAAGTGAAGGTGGACACTTACCTTAATCTTTGGAGTTGGAATGAGTGACGAAGATGCAGCAAAAAAGAATAAGTTCAATCATGGGGAGGCACATCTCAAGACTTTGACGCGATAGTTGGATTGATCACTCAACTAGTACAAGACTTGAGACACGCAATGTGTGGAGACATGGAAGAGTTGGTTGAAGTATGATCGCAGCAGTGAGTCATGAATATTTCAACACTTATGCGAAATTTTGAAGTAAAGTGAGCAACAGTCTGTTGTAGCAGGCAGAGATAGCAGTAGCAGAGTTGAACAGTAGCAAGATAGTGTAGCAGAGTTGGGTGACTTTCATCCTTGGAGTTGGATGAAGTGGTTTTATTGACTTAGGAAACAAATTGTGCAGATTTGGGTGCAATATAGTTTGGTTTGTGGAAACTTGGGGTTTCCACTTTGGAAAAATTTGGGGTTTATGGTTGGCATGAAACTTGGAGTTTCTAACAGACTTAGCTATAATGAAGGCATGAGTTTGGGCGGAGACTTGGAGATTGCAGATTTTGTGGATGTTTTCAGGGATGGAAACGACTTGAGGTGGGAGAGGATGTAAGGTCTTAGGCAAGATGGTCGTGGAGACCCTCGCCCAAGTCCTCAAGGAGACGGAACTTAGGGTTTCTCTAGCATCCAAGTTGGGAAAGTGGACGCCTTGGGCATGTGAACACACCAAGGGGATTTCCCAAGTATGAAGCGACTAAGAGATTGGGGCAGGCCGACATGAGGGGTGAAAAAAAGTTGGGTGTGCCTATCCCAAGGGGCATGACGTTTGACAAGCGCATGGGTTCATTTGGGAAACCGAGTCTACGATTCATTTGGGAGACCTGGTGCGCGAAGGGGCACGACGATTCGTTTGGACACATGGGTTCACAAAGGGGCGGGACACCCTCAATGGACATGACGGTTCATGATGGTGACCTTTGGAGTCCCTATAAAAGAACAAGGGTGAAAAACCAAGGAAGGAGGATGGGAAGAGAGTAAGAGGAGATCTACGGTTCTAAGGAAGTTTTAGACGAAGAGGAGTGATCTCCCTCAAGGATCCAAGTCACTCCACATGGCAAGACTGGTGCTACCTTGAGGTGGATTTGAAGGACAGAGTTGGGAGAACGCTTTTTTGGCTTATTTTGGGGTAGTCTGGAAACGTCGATCTATTGGAGGCATTTGTGAGGCATAACAGAAATCTACGAAATCTATGTAAATGAAGAGACATCAAGTATGTGGTTAAAGGCACATCTAAGGTGCACCACCAAAGGTTGTGGACACGGTTGTGACAGAGAGTCTTGGTGATGAATATGTGTATGAGTGTCTTGGTGAGGTTAGGCGATTCGTTTGACTCTGCCAAGTTGTAAACCAAGTCACTAGTGCTCATATTGTAATTGTTTCGCAATAACAAAAACTTAGTTGAGTGTTAGGCGTGGTTTTTTTCGCCCACACTATATCTATGTATGTATTTCATTTGTTCCGTTGTTTTTCTCTTGGATTCTCATGTTCATGGATGTATGCTTAAATATGACTAAGTTTTAAAGTTTTTAACAATTATCTAAGTATACAAGAGTTTCACTATAGTAGGAATGTGACTCGCCGGTAGCCTAGAATGGAGTATGAGTATGCTCTAGGTGAAGAGGCATAGTTTGAACGAAGTATCCTTTCTATTTCCGAGCAACAAAGTGAGAAACATCGCAGTGTCACATGCCCTCAAGAGGTGCATGATCGCAAGACACATTGTGGGGATGTGACAGAAGGAAAAAAAGGTGTTCAAATGAATTACCAAAGAAGAAAAATATAAGAATACCCATTTGGAGGGATTGAAATTATGAATACGCTATTATGAGGAGGGTAGTCATGGTTGGCCAGAGAATGAGGGACTTTCCAAAGGGGCCATCATGCACCAAGCATGACACCCCCCCACAATCAAATGACAATGGGTAAATGATTAGGTATAGGTAGGCGGGTGATATACCCCCATATCAACATCATAAGAACATGAAGTTTGGCTCACATAAGACTCTTCAAGAGATGAAGATATGGAACCAATAGATGGTGGCGTTTACCCAAAAATATACTTTAGTATCAACATGATGTTTATCATTTCTATATCTTCTTGAGCTATTAGGAGGGTTGCTCTGAGAAGCCTATCAAGTTTCAGTTTCGGTCAAAGATAGTGGTAGAAGTCATAGTTACTATGACCCTTTCTCATCAAAGAGTATCAAGAGGTCATTTTTAGAGGTTCATTCGAGCACATAGTGACTTATCAGACACTAGAAGAGTATCAGTCATTGATTTTAAGTCACTTAGTCTCAATTGAAGTCAATTATAGGGTTCAAATTTTAGTTTGGTCACGTCCTAAATTATAATTCAGAGGGTTAGTATGGATAAATGGATTTTAGAGTCACAATGTTACATAGTCTACTATCACTTATTGGGCATATTCATAACAATCATCAATATCATTATGTCCAACAACATCTTGTTGGCACCCAAGCTGGCTCAATTTGGCCTTGTTTGGCTTGTTTCAAATCTGTAATATTTTTCCCCTAGGGGAGGACATCCTAGGATTACTTTTTAGTTATAAAATCATTCCATATCATAATTCCCTATGTCAAGGCTACTAAGTTCATATTTCATGAGTTGAGAACTCAGTTTGCAAAATTTTCAATGTTGGCCAATTTCATTGGTTACTAGGTGGGTCCCATATGAACATGATATTTTGTAGAAG
>JZKD02S0916332.1:91644-118526 GCA_000966675.3 Picea glauca | reverse complement strand
TCCCTTGAACAATAAACTATTGATTATTTCTCATATATTGTGCATGGTGTATTATGGTGTATTGGTGTAACTCTTATACTATTGTTCATTGCTCATTGGATGTAGTTGAATGGTTTAAGTATAAGTTGAAAAAGGTTTTAAATTGTACTTGATATTGATTCACCCCCATCTCAGTATCAACACCCCTGCCCAACCGAGGGACATTACGGTGCGGAATACTCATAAAAATGAAATTTTTGTTAACTATTTTAATTCCTTTACAGCTAATGATTTCATGTATCTTTTAGCTACGAATTACAACCAAAAATAACTATTGTCTATTACCATTTAATTACATGCACCTACAACAGGATTAATAGACATGAATGAAATCGATAAATTTCATTACAGCAGCATATAAAACATTCTAAAAAACACACAGTTCATGCACAGCAGTAACACATGTAAAATAACACATCAACAATATAAAACACTTAACTTTTGAATTTGTTGTGCAACCGGATGTTGGGGACAGATGTTCCACCCAATCATAGACTGAATGTTATAAATCTCAAAAGCTAGTCACCCTTGAGATAATGTTAGTAATCCACAAAAGAGTTTGGTCTCTCACTGTCCACTCACAATTCATAAAACTCACAACCCACTGGTATATCCCTACATTTATCCTGATTTTCTACCATCTCTCTTCCTCTTGATATTTCCAACCTAAGTAATGTACCCATTCACTGATCTCAATCCCTTAGGAGTCACATTCATTTATCAAGGCCTCTTTGGCATAGGTAGCTAGGAATCTCTCAGCTGGGAACTCAAGGGTCCTCACTGCTAGGAAAGACTACCAACAAACACTTGTTGTTTTAGTGCAACTCGCTTAGGAGTTCACTCTTCGGGCCTGACAACCTAGCTCTTCAATTTCTAGCTCCAATTACACTCCAATAAACTCTATATTTATCTAAAATTCTCCCTCCATGGTTGCACCAGCTCCAATCTCTCTTTCTTTCTCTCTCCCCTCTCCTCATGCACAAAAAATCAATGTGTAAAACTACTCTCCCAACCCATACAAATTTACTCCCTTTAGCTTTCCTTTCTTGACTCACACTCTTATTCAAGATTATTTTACTCAACCCCCATGTTCCCAATAAATTTGGGATGTGACTGCTCACACCCACCCTCTTACATGTATTTAATAATTAGCTTTGGGAACACTCAATCAAAATTTAGAAGGTTCATATACAAATAGCATTTTTTAGAAAAACGGGTTGGTTTAATATTCATGGGTAATTCCCCCTTGGACCCCTCTTGACTATTATCCTAGACCATCCCTGATCCAGGTGGATATTGGTGGCCACCCACCTATTCCAAATTCCAACTAGCTCATCTTGACAGTTTTCAGTTCAGCATGTTTCTCCGTAATGGGAACAATTCTTTGTAATTATGGGTTCTTAACTTACGGGACTATCCTAAAGCCCTACACAGCATCCAAGTGGATAATGGTGGTTGCCCACCTATTCCAAATGGATTATTTAGGAATTTTTCATGTCAGTACATCTTTCTATACTTCCAAGGCCGTTTTGGGGCTCTAAACAGTGTTTTCTTGGCTTTCCACACTCAAATTGTAGACGAAGTTAGAGTTTTATGGAATAATGTGTATTTATTGAAAATACCTTTCCAACGAGCTATCATGCACCTAAAATGGAGATCGTATGAAAAATTTACGACCCTGAGAAGTTAATGTACTAACTTACCCCAACGGAGCCCACATGACTTTTGGCATTTCATCTCCTAGGGTTAGGTTTTTTGATGTCTAGGGTTTTGGAATTCATGTTTATCATAAAAAAATGCCTTCATAGCCTCATTGGAATCATCTTCTTGTGAATGAGCGTATCCATCACATCTCTTCTCAGAGATAAAGTTTCCACCATTCTAGCGAGTCTTGCACTCTGTATTTTTACAACCTTTATACAATCCTTTCAATATTAGAAATCATGTATTGTTGTATCTCTCTATTTCTAGAAATTTTCATGAGTATTTCATAGTAATATCTCTTCTTTCATTTCGTTCCAAAAATAATCTGGATCAGCGGTATCAGAGCAAGCTTCTCTTGATCATTTTTTTTCAGTGCATGTCCTCGACGAGGTTCAATTATAGCAAGTTGGGTCTCGAGCACCCTGTTGCATTTCATTGTTGATAACATAAGCCAAAAGAACCTCATCTCAGTTGAGGTTGTCAAACATTTGGGGTTGTTGACAACACCACACCCATAGCCATACAACATCGGGTGGCTTCACCAAGGATGATATCTATGTGTCAGCCAGTAGTGTCACTTTTCCTATGGCATCTATCCCTTCAAGGACGAGGTAGTGTGTGATGTTTCCCCTCTTGATGTAAGTTATGTTTTTTAGGACAACTATATATGTGTAAACGTCATGTTGTTCATGAGTCTCGACCCCGTAGTTTCATTATTAATCTGGGGGGTTGTCTCTACAGGATACCAAAGGTGGTTCCAACTACTGTTCCACCAAAACAGTGCCGCAAGGTAATCTCTCATACTGTAAAATTCATCTTCTTCACAATCTATTCAAAGGATGCATAGAAGACCAATGCAAACACTGCAACCTCAACACCTTCTATCCAGCAAAAGCAAATTGCAGAAGAAAAACAATATATTGTTCCTTCACCTACAATGGTGCCTACACAATGCCCCATCAAGCCTAGAGACAACAGGTTGGTGGAATAGATTCAACCCCACCAGCAACATGTTTGTGATAGCCTTCCACAGACCAAGGAGTGCAACTTCTCCAACAAGGCATGTATCTCACCAAGAATTAAATTCAAAAAACACTTACCCCTCTAAGGGAAGAGGATTGATCTAGGTGGATATTGGTGGCCACCCACCTATTCCAAATTCCAATTAGCTCATCTTGACATTTTTTCAGTTCAGCATGTTTCTCTGTAATGGGGAAAATTATCTGTAATTGTGGGTTCTTCACTTATGAGACTCTTCTGAATCCCTACACAAAATCCAAGTGGATATTGGTGGTCGCCCACCTATTCCAACTGGATTATTTTGGAAGTTTCATGTCAGTACATCTTTTTGTACTTCTAGGGGCGTTTTGGGGCTCTAAACAGTGTTTTCTTGGCTTGCCACGGTCAAACTATATATAGAGTTAGAGTTTGAAGGCATAATGTGTATTTATTGAAAATACCTTTCCAACGAGCTATCATGCACCTAAAACAGAGATCATATGCAAAAGTTACGACCTCTGGAAGTTAATGTACTAACTTACCCCAATGGGGCCCACATGACTTTTGGCGTTTCATCTCTTAGGGTTAGGTATTTGGATGTCTAGGGTTTTGGAATTCATGTTTATCATAAAAAAGGCCTTCAGAGCCTCATTGTAATCATATTATTTTGAATGAACGTAGTCATCACATCACTTCTCAGAGATAAAGATGCCACCATTCTAGTGAGTCTTGCACTTTGTATTTTTACAGTCTATGTACAATTCTTTCATTAATAGAAATCATGTATTATTGTATCTCTCTCTTTCTGGCAATTTTCATGAGTATTTCATTGTAATATATCTACTTTCATTTTGTTCCAAAAATAATCTGGATCACTCCCCTCTCTTGTGTATTAATTTATCGCCCATCTTTGTCCATGTCCCCTTATCAGCTAGCATCACATTTTATTATTAAATCATAAAAATACAATTTGCATATTACATTGCTCTGGTCATAGAAACATATTATTTCTACATCAAGCATAATAAAACTGGGGATTATAGTGGGAATTTTACATTCCCTCTCCCCTACAATTTTGCATTGTCCTTAGTGCACACTATGTCGATATACATATATGCAAATTTACATCACAATACATAGAAATAAAAATTCTTCAATTTAACAACTCCAGCAACAACTCCAACCATACTCTCTTATTCCTCTCAACTCGTCGACCCAAGGAATGCACCATTCATTTATCAAGTAATAACCCAAGGGATGTACCATCCATTAATCAAGGCTAACCCAGGGAATGTTCCATTCTTTTATGAAGGTCCACAGCACAATTGACTAGGACTCTGAGATGTAGTTTCAGAACTCTAGCTGCTCGAAATGGATTCTTGCATTTTGTTTTCTTCAAAATTGTCAAAATTTGTGGGTATTCCTCCCACATGCCTTCTTCATTCTCCCACGTAGCATATTCAGGAATGTAATAGGTCCATTGAACCTTTACCATCTCTATGGATTTGTTCTTGAGCACTTTGACTTTCCGGTCCAGGATGTGTATTAGTTCCACCCAGAAATCCCCTTCGTGCTCCACCTGGATCACATTCCAATCAATTATGTGGTTAGGTTCAGGCACATACTTATTTAATAATGATACATGAAATACATTATGCACTCTCATGGATGCAGTAAATGTTATCATGTATGTAATTGTTCCTTTCTTTTCTAATATTTCAAAAGGTCCACAATATATCGCTGCAAACTTTGGGAAACTTCCTAATCTTAGCAAACTTCTTTTCTCCTTTACTTTTAAGAACACATGTTATCACACTCTAATATATATAAACACTCTATTATTGTTTGCATGGATTCTTTTTATATCTTGGGTAGCCTTTAAATCATGATCTATCTTTGTCATTTTCTCTTCCATTTCCTTTAACAATTCTGGCCCAACAACTTCTATGTCTGTTGGATTATCCCAACTCACTGGAGTGTTACTTTTTCTGCCATACAATGCTTCAAATAGACTCATTTTCAATGAGTCTTGATACCCAATGTTTTAGGCAAATTAAAATAAATTAATATAATCTTACCACTTTGATGGTTGATCCATTACATACATTCTAAGCATGTCCCCAGTTATATTGATCGTCATTTCTATTTTCCCATCTAACTCTAGATGATACATTGCACTATATTTAAATTTGTTCCAAAGCCTTTGAACAAACATTTCCAAAAATTGGAAGTGAACTTTGGATCTTTGTCTGAAACAGTTTCCTTAGGCACTCCATGTATCCTAACAACCTATTTCATATATATCTCTTCAATATTTGTTTCCTTGTGTGTAGTCTTTACTGGAATAAAATGTGTTGCCTTAGTTAATTTATCCACCACCACCATGATGGAATCATGTTGCTTCATTTTTCTGGGAAGCTTTGTAATAAAATCAACTGTGACAACTTCCCATTTCCATTCCAAAATGGGAAATCGTTGTACCATCCCTGCTAGATGTCTATGTTTAGTTTTTACTTTCTGACATTTTAGGCATCTAGCTATGTAATCAACCACTTCTTTCTTCAACCTCGGCCAAAGGTATTGGCTTCTCATAGCTTCAATTATCTTATGATATCATGGGTGCCCAACATATGGTGCATTATGCATTTCCTTTAACACCGAATTTTTCATCTCACTGGAATTCGACACATATATTTTTCCTTTGTACATGAGAATCTCATCTTCTTTCAACTCATAAGAATTAAATTTCTACTAAAAATTACCTTGTTGTAATGTTTCTTTTATTTTTACACACTATTGATCTGAATTTTCTATTGCAATAATTTGATTTTTCAGATCAGTCCTATACATTCTAATGGATACAATATGCTTCTCATGTGCCCTCTTGCTAGGTGCATCAGCCACTTGATTTTCTTTGCCCTTTATATGCTTAATTTCAAATTCATATTCACTCAGGAATTCCATCCATCTAGTTTGTTTGGCATTTAGTGTTGGTTGTCCAAACAAATGTTTCATACCACAGTGATATGTCCTTAGCTCAAATTTCTTCCCCATAAGGTAATGTCTCCATTTCTTTAATGCATGTACAATTGTTGCTAACTCTATATCATGGGTAGCATAATTTATTTCATGCTCTTTTAATTTTCTGGACTCATAACATACCACATGATCCTTTTGACTGAGAACTCCATCGATCCCTTCCTTGCATGCATTGGTGCACACAAAAAAATCTTCATTTCGATCTGCAATCTTCAATATTGGTTCACTTGTTAAAATTTCCCTCAGTTGTTGGAAACTCTCTTCATACTTAGAAGTTCATTCAAACTTCACTCCCTTCTTTTTTAAAGAAGTGATTGGACTTGCAATCTTTCAAAATCATTTTATGAATCTTCGATAATAACTGGAAAGACCCATGAATGATCTGACCTCTACCACATTCGTTGGTGTTGGCCATCCCTTAATGGCCTCTATCTTCTCAGGATCCACTGTTATCCCATATACTGAAATTATATGCCCCAAGTAGTGAATCTTCCTTTAATAAAATATGTTACTTAGATTAGCATACAGTTTATGTTCTCTTAAAGCTTGCAACACCATTCTTAAATGTTACTCATGTTCCTTTTTTGACTTAGAGTAGATGATTATATCATTTATAAACACAATTACAAACTTATCCAGGTACTCCCTAAACACTCCATTAATCAAACACATAAAAATAGTTGGGGCATTTGATAGTCCAAATGGCACTACCGTGAATTCATAATGCTCATATCTTATCCTGAATATGGTCTTGTTGATGTCTTCTTCATTTTTCCTTAATTTATGATAACTTGATCTCAAGTCAATCTTGGAAAATATTCTTACACCTTTCAATTGATCAAACAAATCATTGATTCTTGGCAAAGGATATTTTTTTATTTATGGTGACCTTATTCAGTTGTCTGAAATAAATACATAGCCTTAAGGTTCCATATTTCTTCTTTACAAATAGAATTGGGGCTCCCCACAGTGACACACTTGGGCGTATATACCATTTTTTTAACAACTCTATAAGTTGCATCTGCAACTCCTTCAATTCGAGTGTACCCATTATGTATGGTGTCTTGGACACTGGGGCAGCTCCTACCACCAAATCAATAGAGAAATCAATGTCTCTATTTGTTGGTAATCCCAGTATTTCTCTAAAAACATCTTCAAAATCCCTCAAGATCGGATGGTCTTCTACTTTTTCCACTTTATCTTTGGTTGTCTCTTCGATGTGGGATACAAAAATATGACAACCCTTCCTGAAACTCTTATTCAATTGCATAGTTGAAATCTTGCTAACATCTACAACTCTTGGAATGCCTTGAACCTTTCCTTGTTACCCTTCTTCATCAAGACATGTGATTGTATTGTTATAACAATCTAGGACAACATGGTGTTTCTCCAACCAATCCATGTCAATCAGACAGTCATATGAACCCAATGGTATGATGTTTAAATCTACCTTTGTGTTGAATCCATTCATGTCTATCGAACAATCTTTAACCAACTCATTGATTTTTCGCTTAGCCCATGTGGAGAATTGAACTAACCAATATTTCTTATGCTTACTCCTTTACAAGTGAAATATTTCAACAATGTAGCATTTATGTAACTATGGTTAGCTCTAGAATCAATTAAAAATGCTATGGGATGGTTATCAACCTTACCTTCCACTTCAATCATGGGGGATTGATATTCATATTGCTTGTTGTCCAAGGTTGCATAAATCCTTGGCATGCTTCCTCCCATATATTCCATTGTTGCATCCTCTTGAATGTTTTGGACAGTCCTCATTTTTTCCCCTTTGTGAGGGTAGTCCCTATATAAGTGATTTCCCCCACATCCCCAACATTGAATGGCTTGTTGCCTTTGTCTCTTTCAAAATGAATCTATATTCTTGTGCTCATTTTGGGTTGACTGACCTTGTTGATTTGATTGGGTGTTGTTCTTGAAAAAGGTTGGCTTAAAACCTTTCTGCCTTTGATCCTTTTTCCCTTTCATCTTGTCGTTCAAAGATTTTTGGAAAATTGGCCTTCCTTTGCTCTTCTCATAAAGGTTCCTTTCTCTCCTTATGGTTTCCTCCAAATTTTTGGGGTTATCATATTGTATCTTTTCACTGTAGAAAGAGGGTAATCCACTTAGAAACCTTTGGATTTTCACCTTCTCATCCTTGATGAATTCAACATACTTCAACAATTCAAAGAACCTATTCTCATATTCCTCCATTGTCATGGTTCCCAACTTGAGTTCAAAGAACTATGTCATATTTCTTTCATAGTAATGCTCGGACAAATATTTATGTTGGAAATGTCCTTTGAACTTCCTCCATGAGATTCTCTTCTCATAAAGGTCCTTGGTTTTCTTAAGTTGATCCCACCACATGACTGTTTTTCCTTGCAAGTGGTAGGTGGAAATTCTAGCTTCTAGTTGTGAGGGGTAATCATGCATTTGGAAATATTTATTCATTTCCAATAGCCAAGCCTAAACTTCTTCTCATTTCATGTGATCATCATTGAAAGTTGGTGGCTTGATATTCCTGAGTTCACCTTGCAAGATGTATGCCTCGGACCTTCTTCTTTGCCTCCTAACAAGAGACACGCTTAGACTACTCCCTGGCCCTGAGATTGCATGAGTTATTCTAGTGGATTTCCTTGGATAATGATGGTGCCTTCTCATGCTTCTTGATTGCCTATCATTTCCATGATCATCTCTTTTCCTATGGGATTTTGATGATATCACTTTTCTAGAACTAGATGCTTTCTTTGTGATAGAGTCTTTGTTAACTTTCTTGTGTAACATGTTTAATATCTGAAGTATCTCTTCATGATCCTTCATAATATTTTCATTATCATCTCTATAGCTCTGCACTTCCCTATGCAGGCTTCTCCTAGTGACAGGATCATGCCTATATCGTCTTCCATTTGACGTTGTATCAGCATTCCCCATGTTGACATGCAGACCTTTGAACTATTCCTCATGGTTTTAAGATCCTTGAGCATCTTCCATAACTCCAGTTCTCATATAAGAACTAAATTTTATTTATGTACCTCAATTCTGCAAGAAATGTGCATGTAATAATTATTGTTAGAAACATGCATAGCATAAAGCATTTCATCCATTAGTATACATGTTATGTATTCATCAATTTATGGAGGAAATAATGCACCAAATCAAAATTATGATTCCTTACATGCATTCATTTCTAAAATATCTTTTAAATGGTTGTGTGCATGCCTCAATCTGAATTCTAAGCAAAAAGTTACAACATTTACATGTTGCAATTTCCACTATTTTATTGTTACAGAAATTTATTTATTAATTTTTTAGAAAATATTGCCCAATTCAAAATTATGGGTTGAAATATGTCTTTCTTGGCCAGGGTAAGATAGTTGGGATTATCATCCATGGTTTATAGCCTTAGAAAAAATTATCAATTGATTCTCAAGTAATAATTACAAGGAACCAATGCTATATTTTTTATATAATTAAATTGTGCAAAAGAATAAAGTAAAAAATTGTATGTATTGTGTTTGAGAATTAAGGAACAAATGAAATACAAATATGAAAGTAATATCAATAAATACACATGTGAGATCAAAATTATCAAAGCAATTTTATTGATTTCACTCCAAGTTGCAATCATAACCTTCTTTTCAAACCCCTACAAGGGTAAGGACCAAGATTAGATTTAGAGATCTTCGATGGGCACCATACAAAAAGACTCTAAAAACAAGTGAAGACTGAGACTAGAAATTTGGATCAGCATAGCCACAAAAGTATCATTTACTAACTCTGCAAAATATTCTCTATCAATAATGAAAATTAATTCATGAACAGGTCAGAATACACAGACTGCCAAGATCAAATGATAAACCTTTCTAGAATAAGTTGTTGAAATATGTATCTCAATATTTGAATCTTGTTATCTTCAATAAGACCTTGCTATCAACAAAAATGTTAAGACTCTATGATAACTTAGAATGAATGAAAGTAATTAATCTCACAATTTTGAGAGAATACCTTTATCATGAATTTATTTCTTTGGTATCTCCCCCTTTGCCCCTTCTTTTGATCGGTTTTTATTCTTCTCAAAATAACTTGTGGTAGTTTCAAACTACCTTTAGTTAATTCGTAAATAACTTAATATTAGTTAGGGACAAATATTAAATAATCATAATAATAGATAAAGGGTAAATAAATAATAACTAATAGGTGGGACCCCTAATTCCTTTAAATCTTTTTTATGTTTGATTTCCTCTTTGTCGCTCCATAATTTATTTAAATGATAAATCCAGCCACCTCATAAATATACACATAAACAATCACTTTTAACAGCTCCTTGTGTCTCCCAAAATTATCCACGTATATATATCAAATAAATAAAATGTATTTTCCACTGTAAAAAGAAAATATTGACTGGCTGTCCAAAAATGAAGACATAGTATCATATCATCCAAAAATGAAGTCAAAATATAAATAAATTGTCCACCACCAAAAATAAGTATGAAATGTTAAAAGCCATATTTACTATGAGAAGCAGTTTGCTTCTTCTCACTGCTTGTTTTCTTTTCTTCTTTGTTTGTTGAGTTGGCCTTCTCAGAGTGTGGATGATTGGATGCTTGAGGATGAACTTCGTTGAAGGCTTGGGAGTGCTCATCAACTTGGTGAGCATGGGAAGTGACTAATTGAGAGGAATCATCAAATGACTTAAAATGAGTCAGGGATGATTTTAAGGATGGAAATTTATTTTAAAATGTAGAAACCTTGGTGAATCTTACTAATCCTTCATATGCCAACTATAAATGATTGGCGATATTTTTGTAAAAATATTCAAATTTTTAAGGATTTTATATAGTTTATATAAAATTTTGGCGATTTTTAATGTAAAATAATTTTATCCTATATAATTTGGGCGAATCATTTTTAAAATAACGAATCTCATTTTTGGAAAAAACATGGAAAATTAGCCCATGAGCGAAATTTAGTCCCTAAAATCATCGCTGGAATGAGTTATCGTTTTTCTATCTTTGCTTGACTTAAGCTCAGTGATGGCTACTTGCAGTCTCTTTCTTTCATATGAAGATTGGACAAGGGATGTAATGTGGGCAATCTGCTAGGTATTTCGGTTGACTAGAGGTGGAGGTGGAAATGGAAATGAAACTGTAGGCCAGCCATCATGATGGACTACAAGAGGATGAACAATATCCTTCCAGCCATCATCGATAGGAACCTCTGGCTGGAGGGACACGTGACCTAGAACATGAGCATTAGAAAGGCTTGGGAGAGGTTGGTAAGGAGGCCTTTCTGTTCGACGATGTGGCTAGAACACTCCTTGGCCCACTAAGTTAAAGAAACCAGCTTGAAACAGTTGATTCAACTCTTGAGGATCAGCATCAAAATGTATGGAGAATCTTGGTCTTTTGCTACCTCTATGCCAAAACTTATTTTTGCCTCTACCTTTACCTCTATCATGGCTTCCTCTGCTAAAGAAAATCATTATATAAAGACAAACTTAGATCAGTATATGAAACAAGAAAGACTAATCAACCATCAAATTACTTTTCCTAAAGATAAATTTAAAACATTGGCTGGTATCAGTCCATGCACAAGCATGCATGCAATCAATCCATTACTCTGCATGTATCAATCATAATCATTTTGTTGACTTAGATCCACAACTGTAATAACTAAAACAGGGAAATTTAATGATATGTAGGACATGATTGGATTTGTAATGAATGAAAAGTGATACTTATTAAAGGGAAACAATGGTTATTTTTCTAAACAAGATTAATTCTTAACCCAATGTCATTTGTATAATCATATCATCATCCTCACTCAATTGTAGATTTCGGCAATATTGCTCACTGTTCCAATTTAAAATTCCATTTTATCAATCTTTCCAAATTAGAGAGTTTCTATACAAAAACAGAACATGGGAATAATAATAAAATGATTTTGGGAAAAATGAGGGCTTTATAATTTGCATAAAGTGAAATCATGGACGAGAAATGAAAATGATCAATGTCATTTTTGCATACAACTTATCATTTCATCAATCATCAATCAATGAGAACAATTCTAGGCCTGTAAAATAAAAGTCTGTAGCTTTTTTCCTTTTGATTTCTTGGATTTCAATAAATTAACAAACGTTCTAAAGAATTCCACCCTATAATTATTTGTAAGAAAAACCACATATAAACTCCTTTAAGTATATACATTCAGATTTTGCTTTATTAAATATATTTTATCCATAGAACTCATTAAATATCAATCAAACAGAGCACATGAATGGTTTGATCAAATTGTTTCGCTAATTCTCATCTTTGTTTTTCCACATACACCATTCATACATATTGTCAATTAAACAACTGTCAAAATCTAGGTGCCATCAAAGTAGGGTTTTCTTTTTGAAAAATATTTGCAAATGACGAGATTTGTAATCAATATGTATACCAATATGAGCCCAATAATATGATGTTGAACTACTCACATGATTGTAGTCTCATCATTCAATCTTATACAACGTTTCCAACTCTATCTTGGGCATAAATTATTTGCAGAACCGAATATCAATAAGCAGGAATGAATCTCGGTCATGAATTCCACGAAAATGAATGTAGGGTTTCACATTTTATTCTTTGAAAACAATTGATAGCTCAAAATTGTTCTTGAATCCAAAAATAAGAGTAAGCTGAGATAGAAAGACAAGTTGAAACCTACATTTTGAACCCCTTCAAAATCATAAAACCATAACTATGTTAACTGTAAGAGGACTTAAACCCATACCAGCAAGAGGTGTATTAAATCAAATTCATTTCAAAACTTATGCATATGCCCAACAATTGTCACAACCAAGCTGAGTTGTCATTGCACAATGTGCCCAAACATTTATTTGTAATTTCCCTTTAAATGAAGTCGAAATGATAACTTTGATAGTGCAAACTATGTGTTTTTCATTTGTTTTGTTTTAAAATGAAATCCATACCAAATGTACAAGAAACAAATGATGCACGATACCGGGCCACAAACCAAAATAAACCCACATAAACAAGACCAAAATGCGATCAAGTTGGTGACATTTTGCTTTCATACTTCATTCACAACTCTTTTTTAAAACCCAACTGTATTGCAAGCTTTCCATGCAAAACTCAAGTCATAGATATCATTGGTGTTTAAGACCCAATTATTGTTTGATTTCATACTAACCCAAAAACATGTAATAACTCTTCATTCATGGTCTCTTCAATATCCATGCACAACACAAAGTCACACTTAAAACATATACATAATATGCAGCCAGACTAGAGCCAATATTTAAAATTATCAGAGCAGAGTAACCTATTGATGCCAGAAGAGTAAAAAATTTCCATACATGTCCAAGTTGACTAAATCGAGACAAAAGAATAACCAAATATCGTTATCCAACCACCAGCAGAGTTATAAAACTCAAAACCATCGGCTAACAGCAGTAGAGTATTTCCAAACAATGACAATGCAAAAAGGTGGTATACCTCAGGAGTGAAAACCAACGGAGAGTGCATTAACTCTCCTTTACTTCACGTCGCCTCCACAATCGGATAATCGAGACCCAAAGCTTACCAACTCTTCCACCAAAACCATCAATCAATCACATTTTACACAGTGGAACACATTCAATGCCATCTCAAACTTGAAATTCAAGCTCTATACCATGCATTAAAAACTGTCGAACTCGCAATCATAACATATCCGACAACTATTTAATACACCACATTCACAAATGACATAAAGTGTCAGTGATTAATCAACCAACGATACCAACTTAACATTCAAGTAATGTGTCATATGGTATCCATATCATATATGAACTTAATTGTAATTCAACCTCATTCATACATGTATGCATCAGCTTTGTATAATATTGAAACCTCTATATGATACCATCATTGTCATATAATAAAAATTAACCATCCCTTTTGATATGTCGCAAGCCTATTATAACAAGTTCAAACCATTTGTAATTGTGATTAGTATGAAACTTTTGCGATGGATTTCACTTTATTTCCTTTGTATATGCAACAATTTTCTTAACGTAATGAGGTATAGGGAGAATTGTGAACTTTCATCCAAGAACTATTTATGTATAGAATACCAAAGGAAATCATAGTTCCAATCAATTTTTGTGAGTTTCATTTAAAAAAAAAAAAGAACGGAAATCAACTTAATATTTTTCTCTTTAAGGGGTCCCACCTATTAGTTATATAATATAATAATAGAATTAATATAGTGCATTGCAATCTTTCGCAGGAAGGATCCTTGTTGTGCATTTTTTCTTCAACAATTGGCAACTCCACAGGGAAATCTACTTGTAGCACATTTGAACTCGTGAATTTCGGTTTTGATGAAATCAGCAGGGATGGATAATGAGAAGTGATAGAAACAGACCAATAATATGAAAATTTATACAACATGGGGAAATAAAACTGGAATTTAAATGATACATGTAATGAGACTTCATGGAGAAACTCATGGAAAGTGAGATATATGAGGGGGTTTGGTCCTGTTTGCATAACAAGCATAGAGATAGTAGAATTTACTTGGATAGATAGTTTTTGTTGAAGCTTCAGATTTGTTGCAAAAATCTTTCAAAACCTTCGGATATGCTCTTATTCAAAACAATATGGAGGGTAGAAAGGGAAAGGAGAAAGGGGAAAGATTCATGATCGTCAAGTTTCTAGAAAAACATATAATTGAAGGTACAAGATATCATTTCAAACAACTTTTAAAAGAAAGGAGAATCATAATATCTTTGTTGTGTATTTAGCTTCAAAATTGACCACAATATTCACAAATAATGATCTATCTTGTGACTTGACTGATCTAGTTGAATCTGTCTCAACAAAAGGGTTTCAAACCAGAAAAAGAAAACCAAGACGATAAATAAAACAACAAGTTGTACTCAAAATCAAATAAAACAAGTATGTACAGAAAAGAAAAGTATTTACAAAGCATTGAATCTCAATCAATTTGGTTCGACATAGTGCTTAAGACATGAACCATTTGTAATGTAAGAAAATAATTTCTCATTCATATCCTTTAATAAATAAGAATACCAAGGAAAGAGGCGATTTTGAATGGACCTAGCCATAATTTCTGAAATCTGGAATGTCTTCCTCTCTCAGCATGAGACGAATCCCATAGTAACACTTTCTCATCAATCTTAAAATCAGTAGATTTAGTATTTTTATTGAAATGTTTCTTAATTATATGTTGTCTTCTCTTTAAATTATATAGAGTGTGACTTCTTTGTTCTTTTAAAGAAAGTAAGGAATTCATTATCTGAGATATATCATTTGAATCCAACTCTTCATCTTGTAATGCCAAACATAAAGAGGTAAGTTCTAGTTCAATTGGTATAATAGCTTCTTGACTATACAGCAATTGAAATGGGGTATGATTGTGCTAGACTTGGTAGTAGTATGATCTTCCCAAAGCACATAAGTGAGGCACATGTTCCACTGACAGGGCCTATCATCTATAATCTTTTTCAAGATCTTGACCATATTCTTGTTAGTTGACTCAGCCTACCCATTTCCTTGAGGGTAATAGGCAGATGAAGTGAAGTATTTGACACCAAACTTACTAAGTGTTGATATTTTGACGTAACTACGGAATATATTCTTTTGTATTTGTATTGGTCAAACCTTGAGAAGGTTATTATAATCTTATTGTATAAATCAACTGAAAAGAAATTATTATTTTATTGTTATCCTTATTGTAAAAGTCAAAACAACCCCTCTTAGGGTTGCGTCTTTTCAGAAGTCAGTTATGTGTATAAATAGAGGTAGAGTTCCTCTCATTTGCATACACACACAACTCACCTTCTCTTGTGTATTCGGAGCATAGAAAAGAATGTCTAGCGTAGGAGGTCTTGGTTTCTTGGTCTTTGGTATCTTGGTCTTGGTCTATTTATGGAGAGTTATAGCGTGACATTGTACTGGTTGAAGGAATCTATATTGAGGAATTGGTTTTTGGGTTTCCCCCCCCCACAAGGGATTCCCAGAATATATCTTGTGTTATGTGATTGTTTATCTTTTAATGAATGTTAAAGAAGATAATTGTAACTTCTAAAATTCTAACATGGTATCAGAGCAGGACTAAATAGAAGATAGTTCACAGATATAGAAGACAAAAGGAGTCATTTTTCTTGATAGGAGTGGTTTCCGGACAAGACAATACCACTAGCAAGTGCACCTTAGCAGAGCGCATCTTTTCCCTGGATCAGATCTTCAGAATCCAAAATTTGTGATTTAGGGGTAGGATGACTACCGGAACCAAGATTGATGAGAAGTTGGAGGGAGCTAACAACTTCAGAGCCTGTAGGTACAGAGTATCCCTCCTCCTAGAAGAACATGATCTAGAGAAGTTCACTAAAGAAGAGGTTTTAGAACTAGAGGGAGATTAGGCTAAAGCAAAGCACAAGAAGGATATGGTCAAAGCAAAGAGGATTATTGCAGACTCCATTAAGGACCATCTTATTCATCACATATCTTCATTATCCACTCCAAAAGAAACGATGGATCCCTTAACTCAATTGTTTGAATGCAACAACATCAACCTAAGAATGACCTTGAGAACTCAATTAAAGAGCATGAGGATGTAGAATTTAGAAACCATCCACTCTTACTTCTCAAGAGTGAACCAGATCAAAGAGTAGATAGAAGTCATTGGAGATATAGTGAATGGAGAAGAAATTGTGATGACCACCTTGAATGGACTCCCAAGGTCATGGGATTCATTTATTCAAGGGATATGCTCAAGATGGAAGCTACCCAAGTTTAGTAGGCTATGGGAAGATTGCAAACAAGAAGAAGAAAGGACATAAACAAGAGAATAGAAGATGACATATTATGATCAATACCTAGCCTTCCACACCAAGAAAGGAAAGAGAAATAAATAACCCTCCTCACCCAAGAAGTTTCAGAAGGGCCGAAGAAATAACCCAAATATTAGATGCTTTTTTTTCAGAAACTAGGACACATTTCTAGGAATTGTTCCCTCATTCAGAAACCAAGGGAAAAAAAGAAGAGGTAAAATGCATCATGTTCATACAGTTGAATATGATGAGCCACCCAAGAAGGTTGCAAAGGAATATGAATCAAGTGATGAGGAGTATGTTCTTATATCAACCCTTACAGGAACTGTCACTCATGGAAGTGACAATTGGTTGGTGGACAGTGATGCTTCCAAGCACATAACAAGTTATAAAGACTCCTTGTCTAACCTTACTCATAAGGATTCACCACACAAGGTGAAATTGGGAGATGACTATCAGTATCTGATCAAAGGAGTAGGAGAATCCTCCTACAAGTTATACTCGAGAATGCCAATGAAAATGAAGGAAGTTCTCTATGTTCCTAGATTGAAGAAGAACCTTCTCTCGATTTTAGCATTGGATGAGAAGGTTTAAAGAGTTGTGTTTGTTTATGGAAAAGTTATTATGTGGCCTAGAGGGAATACTTTTGATGATGTTGTGGTGATTGGAGTTCAAGAGGAAGGACTCTACAAATTGAAAGGGTGATCAGATTCAGCATTAATTCTCGACATTGTGAATCCCAGTGAATTATGGAATAGGAGATTTTCTCACCTACTTTAAAAGGCCCAACCGAGTGTGAGAAAGATGGTGACAAGACTACCAGATATCCAGGCAAAACCAGATGGTGTGTGAAAAGGTTGCGCACAAGGAAAGAACATGAAGAACTCCTTTTCTAGCAGTTATAGAAGATCCAAAAGAGTATCAGACATCGTGCACTAAAATGTGTGTACCGATGTCAGCAAATTCACTAAGAGGGTATGTATATTATCTATCTTTTATTGATGATTACTCACATAAAGCTTGGATCTATTTGTTGAAGGAAAATAATGAAGTGTTTGGAAAATTCAAAGAATTTAAGGAACTGGTAGAAAACCTGACATAGCAGAAGATAAAGAGCTTGCGATAAAATAATGGAGGATAATTCACTTAGAGGAATTCAAAGAATATTGCAAGGAAGTTGGGATTAAGAGGGATACTTCTACTCCCTACAATCCTCAGCAGAATGGAGTAGCATAAAGGAAGAATTAGACGGTCATGGAAGCAGTGAAGGTTATGATCCATGATCAAGAACTACTGATGCATCTGTGGGTAGAAGCATCAAAGACTGCAGTGTACGTGTAGAATATAAGTCCCCACAAAGTACATGAAAAGAAGACACCAGAGGAGATGTTTTCAAGAGAGAAGTTGGAAGTCATCCATCTAAGGATATTTGGTTTCCCCGTATTTGTGCATGTCCCCAAGGAAAAGAGAACAAAATTGGATCCATCTGGAAAGAATGGCATATTTGTTGGTCATAGTGACACATCGAAATCATACAGGATATATATTCTTGGTCACCAAAGAGTTGATATTAGTCGAGATGTCACCTTCGATGAGAGTGCAATTTTCAGGAAATCAAAACAGGATTGTGCAAAAGAGGAGAATGAAGTTACTAGAGTTCCAGAGGTAGAAGCAGTTGAACCAGAGGAAGTCATTCATGAGGATAATGACATGGGAGAACCTCAAAGGCTAGAAAAGATGCCTTCTCACAAGAGAAGACCAACTTGGGAATAGGATATCATTAGAGATGCAGAAAGATATGGTGCCCCACAAATTATCTCAAGGAAAGTAAGAAGTCGAAATCATATTCTAGCTATGTGGTAAGTTTGTGTGATATCATGGATGCAAAACTGTCCAATTATGAAGAGGCCGAAGAAAAGAGGGTATGGAAGGATGCCATGGGGGAGGAATATCAGTCCATAGTAAAGAATGATGTATGGGATGTGGTCCCCAAACCGAATGAGAAATAAGTAGTAAGTTCAAAATGAATCTACAAGATGAAACATGCAACTGATGGAAGTATTGAAAAGTATAAGGCTAGATTTGTGGCTCAAGGATTCTCTCAGAAGGAGGGCATTGACTATGAGGAGACATTTTCTCCCGTGGCGAGATATTTCTCAATCAGGACTATAATTTTGTTGGTCGCAATAATGAAATGGAAGGTGCATCAGATGGATGTGAAGACAACCTTCTTGAATGGTGAAATAAAAGAGGAAGTATATGTGGAGCATCCACAAGGGTTAGAGGTACATGACAGGGAGACGCATGTCTGCAGATTGAAGAAGGATGTATATGGATTAAAGCAGGAACCAAGAGCATGGTATGGCAGGATCGATAGTTTTCTGACGAGCTTAGGATTTACAAAGAGCAATGCATATCCTAACCTTTATTTTAAGGTTGTGGATGATGGTCCAGTAATACTATTGGTGTATGTGGATGACTAGTTTCTAACATGTGTGGAAAATATCATCTCATAGTGTAAGAGAAAACTGACTGATGAGTTTGAGATGAAATATCTCAAGATGATGCATTAATTTTTAGGTCTCAAGGTATGAAAGAGACAAGATGAGATATTTATGAATCAAGGAAAGTATGTAGTGGAAATCCTGAAGAGGTTTGGGATGTTGGATTGCAAGGTAATGGCTACACCTATGGTATCAAATTTGAGGTTGTTGCAGGATACGACTTCAAAGACTGTGGATTTTACTTTATACAGGTAGATGGTGGGTTCATTGATGTACTTGATGAACACGAGACCGGATATATGTTTTACTGTTAACACCCTGAGCCAGTATATGGAGCAGCCCAGGCAAGTTCATTTGGTTGGAGTAAAACATGTGATGAGGTACCTTAAGGGTACATTGGATTATGGTATCAGGTATGTGATAGACCATGAGTTCAGGTTATATGGATATTCGGATTCAGATTGGGTCAGTAGTATTCCTGATCAAAGGAGTACTTTGGCATGTTGCTTCAGTATAGGCTCCAGTATGGTTTCATGGAGCCGCATGAAGCATTCATGTGTAGCACTAGGTACGATTGAGGCTGAATATGTAGCAGCATGTGCAGCATGTAGAGAAGCAGTGTGGCTTTGGAAGTTGTTGTTTGGGTTATTTGGTCTCAAAATGGAGGCAACCTGCATTTTGTGTGACAACCATAGTTGCATGAAGTTGTCATAGAATCTGGTGTTCCATGACAAGTCGAAGCATATCGATATCAAATATCACTATATCAGGGATATGGTGCATAGGGGAGTAGTAAGGCTCCAATACGTGACTACTGAGGAGTAGGCTGCAGATGTGTTTACCAATCCACTATAAAGGATGAAGTTCGAGCACTTCAAGGACAAGCTTGGCTTGGTCCCTCTTCAGAGGGACTGATGAGGTACATATGCATTGCAAGGTAATGGATTTCCTTGGGACATGTTGTAGCTATTTGAGAGTTACCCACAATCCTTGGATGCATTGGTTGTGAAGTCACAGGGGTACACATGATGAGGTACAAATGCATTGCAGGGTAGTGGATGTCATGGTGACATATTGAAGCTATTTGAGAGATACCCATAGGCCCTGGATGCATTGGTTGTGAATTCATGTTGTACTATGGATATTTGATTATGTATAGATTCATATGTTCAACAGTCAATGGTCATGTGCTCGTGTGGAAACAAATAATACCTTCCTAGTTAAGAGGGAGTGTTGATATTTTGATGTAACTATGAAAGATATTCTTTTGTATTTGTATTGGTCAAACCTCAAGAAGGTTAATGTAATCTTGTTGTATAAATCGACTCCAAAGAAAATATTGTTTCATTTTTATCCTTATTGTAAAAGTCAAAACAATCCCTCTTAGGGTTGTGTCTTTTTGGGAGTCAATTATGTGAATAAATAGAGGTTGAGTTCCTCTCATTTGTATACACACACAACTCGCCTTATATTTTGTATTCAAATCATAGCAAAGAAGGTCTAGCGCAGGAGGTCTTGGTTTCTTGGCCTTTGGTATCTTGGTCTTGTTCTATTTGTCGAGAGTTATAGAGTGACATTGTACTAGTTGAAGGAATCTATATTGAGGAATTGGTTGTTGGGTTTTCTCCCCCACGAGGGTTTCCCATGATTTATCTTGTGTTTTGTGGTTGTTTATCTTTCAGTGATCCTATTACATGCATCATTAATGAATGTTAAAGAAGATAATTGTAAATTCTAAAATTCTAACACTAAGAAAATGAGTAAGCTTTGCATAGATGAAAGTTGGCATGTTGTATGAAATGATCTCAAGGGGAAGACCAAACTGAGAAAAGATATTAGATTCCAAGAAAGAGATAACTTGTTCATCTTGAGCATGTCTAAGAGGTACAACTTCATCCCACTTTGTGAAGTAGTATGTAGTTGTTAATATATAAACATGGCATGTAGAAGATGATGGGTTAATAGGACCAATGAAATCTAAACCTCATTTAGAAAATCAGGAAGGACAGGTTGTAAGGGCATGGCATAGAAATGTTCTCTACTAGCGAACTTTTTGGAATTTATCACATGCCCTTGTAAATTCATAGGAATCTCTAAAAATAGATGGCCAGTAATAACCAATCCTGAGGATTTAAAATGCAGTGGCTTTGGCAGAAAAATGACCACCAATATGAAAAATAGATGTTGTTGATTTGTGAATCTCATTTTTTTTTTTGGAATGTGTTATCATCTATGCATCATAGCAACAACCCATAAGCAGACCTTCTAAACAAAGAGTCTCCTAAAATGAGGTACTTAGAATCTTCAAGATGAATCCTCCTTCATTGATGAGGGTTCAAGTGATCTGGACACCTTTTAAATTATAAGTAATGAATGAGATATTTATACCAGGGGTGTTCAAAAAGACTCGGATTTTGGTTTTCAATATAAAACAATGTTGATAGTGGACTATCTTTGTCTTCATAAAATTCACTTGGTTCAACGTGTTGAGCTAAGTGAAGGGATAAGTCACATCCCTTGATCGCTTTGGATGTCATGATCATCAAATCATGCTCTTGGATTTTCCCAAGCCAATGGGAAAGCTTGCCTAAAATATGTGTTTGTGAAAGTAAAAACTTGACAGTAGGCAAAGGGACTTTTACCTGCATGTGCTTGCCTAGAATAAAATGGCAAAATTTTTATATAGCTTTAACAAGATAAAAAGCATTCTTCTCAATGTAAGAATATTTAATTTCATCATCTGACAAACTCTGACTCATGTAAGATACATGTTTCTCAATATTTTGGTCATCGTTTTGCATAAGAATTACAGAAATTGCTTCTTTTGTAGCATTTGCATATATAGTGAAGTCTTTTTCAAAGTTTGGTTTCACCAAAACCAATGCGGAACTGATTTCCTTATTCATATTTACAAAATCCCTTTCAACATCATCTATCCAGGAGAAAGGATGATGGTGTTTTATCATACTATGGATTGGTTTAACTATGACAGTGAAATCAGGAACAAACCTCTGGACAAAATTTGTAGTGCCCATAAAATATTGAAGTTCGTTCTTAGATGTAGGGGTAGGGAGATGTAGGATTGCGGAAACCCTCTCAAGGTCTATGCTTATTCCTTAATCAGAAACAATATGACTGACATATTTACCTTGGGTGACACTGAAAATAGAGTTTGAAAGATTCAAAGAGATGCCAAATTTTCTACATCGTAAGAAGACTTTTCGAAGATGATCAAAATATATGATCGTGTTTTGGAATAAATTGTTAAATCATCAAGATAAACTTGATTTGTCTTACTGATTAGATCATCCAAATCTAACTACATATCCCTTTGAAAAGTGGCACCTACATTAGACAATCCAAACGAAATTAATTCATAGGAAAAGGTGTCCCAGCAGGTTGTAAATGTGGTTTTATATTTATCGATCCTCTTGACTTTAATTTGATTATAACTAGAAAAACTGTCAAGTAAGGACATCATTTTTTATCCTTCAACTTGTCGTAAGATCATTTCCATGTTAGGAAGTGGAAAGTTGTCTTTTACACTTGCTTTATTTAAATCACAAAAATTAACACAAAGCCTAATCTGGCATGTTTTCTTCTCGACGGGGACAATATTTGATACCCATTCAGAATACTTAAATGGAAATATTATATGAGCATTTAGGATTTTTTCCACTTATTTTCTGATTGTATCCTCAAGTGCAGGATTCACAGGTCTATGTCTTTACCTAACTAGCTTTTCCCTTCCTTAATGGGAATGGCATGATGTATAATATTACGATCAAAACCACAAATATCCTCATAAGACCACACAAAAACATCACGTTTTTCTTGGAATGAATCCATGAACTTCTTCTTTTCTTCATCAGAACATTGAGCACTTATTTTAATAATCTTTGGGGATTTAGGGGTTCCAATATTCATGGGGATGGTATCCCCGACTTTTCTTTTAGACTCCTCTTCTTCATTTTTTTTCTTTGTTGCTTACATAACTCATCGAGAATGAACTCTCAATAGGAGTTAATTCTTTAGGAAGTTTATTGTTTTCAGTGGAAATGATCTCTTTAGGCTTGTAAGGTTCATTTTGTATGAAGGCATATATGCCTTCATCATCTAGAAAACCTTGCCAAGATTCTACGTTATCAGGAAGATGAGGTCAGTAAATAGACATAAATGTACAATATGGTCTCTGAGTAATAGTTTTCTTGTAGGTGAGGTTGCAAAAATAGCTAACTTGTCAACCATAGAATTAAGTTCTCTTTTAATATGAGTGATGTTGAAAGATAGTAGATTTCCCCGTTATATTTGTTTGAACATGCACCATCAAAGTGAATATGCCACATATCATCATCATAATTAGTTGATTCAAGAAACATGTCATCCTCATTAGCAAAGATCGAATAGACACCCATGTCTTCCTCAATGTAGTTTACATTAGGTTGAGGAACGCTTTCAATGTAAGGTGAAATCATTCCTTCCCTTAGGAAAATAATATTATTTATGTTCTTAGGGATGGATAAATGTGAGCCATCTAGCGATAGGTAACCATCGGTTAAGGCCTGCCAGTATCTACCCAAAATGATTGAATAGTTACTAACATGCATATCAATGAATTGTATATTAAGGGTGGTTCTTATTTCAGTGTGAGCACATAGGACTAGAGTTACATATTTGATCTCACCTATGGTAAAATGGTGTTGATTATTATAGGAAATCATACTCCTCAGGTTTTCATTGGTACAAGAGAGGCCTAGCTCTTCCATGATAATTTTGGATGTAATGCTCGGACCAGATCCACCATCTAACAAGAAATAGTGAGTTATTTTATCCATAATTTTTACAAAATTATAGAAAAGGGGGGGGGGGGTTACAGGCTTTCTCAAATTATTTACACCTATTCTATTTACATTTCACTCCTCTCCATCATAATTTTCAGTCAAATTAGCTACTATGGAAGTTTTACCTTCCATGAAATTTTTCATATGTTGTTGTTGTTCTGAGACGGTGACCATATCCAATAGAGAGGCATATGCCTTGATACTAGCTAGCTGATTGAGGATATCATATTTGGATGGAAGGAAAGGAGTTGACACTCCTTGACTATTTGAAGACCTGTCAACCTGGGGGTTTTCATATTTGGATGATGAGCTGGGAGCAAAAGTGGTTTGGGAAGAATCAGCTTTACTCTTATTAGTGTAAGTTTTATTTCTAGTGTTTACCACCATGACATCATCATGTGGAGCCCGATATAAGACAGTAGCAATAGTTGTTTCTATTTTTTTTCCAAAGATTCGGTCTCTAGTGTTTATTTTTATTGTTGGCATGTTTTACAGGCAGCGTATTCTTGTCATTGATGGCAAGTACAACAACGATGATGGCTTAAGTACAGGAAGAATGTGCCAGGCAGGCACTGGAAGTATTTTGGGAAGATGTAGCAGAGCAAGCTCGATAAGATTAAAATGGATAGTGAAAAGTATGCATGTTTGTCATTAATGGAAAAGATCACGACCAGCAGCGAAGATGGCATGGTAAGATCAGAAGCGTAAACTCCATTTCAGAGTTTCAGATACCGAGAGTTGGAGGAGTCAAGAGTCGAGACTCTTCATCACAGGAGTCCCGAAGCTGGGAAATGTGAAACGTCAAAATACGTTGATCAGACTCCATTTCGGAGTTTCAAATACCGGGAGTTGGAGGTGTCAAGAACACTCACGACAAGAGTCTCGAAGTTGCGAAATGTGAAACGCCAAAATCCCAAAATAGGCACATCAACAAAGACTTCATTTCTGAGTTTTGGATACCGGGAGTTGGAGGAGTCAAGAGTCGAAACTCTTCATCACAGGAGTCCCGAAGTTGAGAAATGCGAAATGTCAAAATACATTGATCTGACTCCATTTCGGAGTTTCGGATACCGGGAGTTGGAGGAGTCAAGAGTCGAGACTCTTCATCACAGGAGTCTCGAAGTTGCGAAATGCGAAACGTCGATCATTTCGGGGTTTGTGACTTGGAGTGTCGAGATACTTCTCCACAGGAATGCCAAAATATAGGAACGTTGAAATGTGAAATCGCAAAAGCGCTTTATGGATAAACGCTTGGTCACAACTGTGGGCATATCAAGGAAGGAGCTTGCAAGTTGCAAGGCTCCATTTTGTGATCAGGAGTTGGAAGAGTCAGAGTGACTCGCAACAAATTTGCGAAACGTGAAATTGCAAAATGCAGTTTCGAATAAGGTTGTGGTCACAGCCAGTGGTCACATCTGCGGAAGATGGAGGAAGTATCTAGTGCAACCAAGCTCCATTTCGGTGATCGTGACTTGGAGTGTCGAGACCCTTCATCATAGGAATGTCCAAATGAGAAATTGTGAAAGCACTTTATGGATAAGCGCTTGGTCACCACATGTGATCACATCGTCGAAGAGCTGTAGAGAAGAGCTCGAAGAGACAAGCTCCATTTCAGATTTTTGGACATGGAGAGTCGAGACTCTTCACCACAGGAATGTCAAAATGTCGAAATGTCGAAATGCGAAATGGAAAAATCAACACAATCCCTTGTGTTTGTAATCCAACGGTGTTGGATACTTGGAAATCTGATCGAAGGGCTATTGTTGCTCTTCACAGTTAATTGATCAGTTACGATTCAGTTAGCAGAACTGAATCATGACTCTTGGACGGTTGGCGATTCAGTAGTTGATGTGTTTTCTTGGAGGTTAGAAGTGTAACTACTAGAAAGGACTGATGGTGTCTGCCAGAGGACTCCAAGAGACTTCAGGGTGATTGTCAGAAAAGATGAAGTGTCTCGAGGCATCTTCCAATGGCATGAAGACTGCTCATAGAGGCTATTGATAGATGTAAGACCATTGGAGCCTGGAACTGCAACAGAGGGAATGAGCTCGACTGTGACAGAGAAGATGAAGAGTCTTGACTGTTGGAGAGGCTAAGGAATCTCGGCATAACACCCAGTGATCATGGACACATGGGTTTAACAGCCAGAGAAGCTGAAGAGTTGGAATGATGATCAGGCAGAGCACTCGACATGGGGAGAGCATGTAGAAGCAGTGTGAACAGAGGATGTAGAATATGCACACAAAGTATAAAAACGTAGAACAGAGAAGAGATTGGTAGTCGTTGAGAGTGATTCAGGTGTGTATAAGGAGGCAGAGTGCAGCAACTGAAATGCACAGAAGAGGAATGGTGCATAGAAGGGACATGGCACGTAGAGCATAAAGCGCAGCAGAAGAAGAGAATAGATATGCATAGCTGAGACAGTAAAAGAAGGCTAGGGTGTACTTGTAGAGAAAAGCAGAAGATCAGAAAGTGCAAGAAGATGCAGGCAGAGAGACACTGATACAAGAGAGCAGAGCAGCATAGCAGAACAGTGATAAGCCTGGTAAGCCAATGACAACTATTGAATTATTGTAATAAGTTTCAGTAGAAAATATTAATATTTCAGGGTGGTAGGGAGGATTGTTGTCCTCAGAGGTTCAAGTGGTGGGTGCTTGAACACAGGGAGTTGTAGCTTCCATTTGGTTGCAGCCAGAGAAACCAGGGTGGTAGGGTGGTGCAAGGGAGAACTATTGTTATTTGTTTTACAGGTTGGTGCCTGTGTGACTAGAAGTTGTTGCTTCCATCCAGTTGGTGTTGGAACTCTTAGGGAGTTGTTTCTTCCTTCTAGTGGGTGCTAGAGAAACCAGGGAGTTGGTGCTTCCTTCTAGTGGGTGCTAGAGAAACCAGGGAGTTGGTGCTTCCTTCTAG
>JZKD02S0916332.1:65189-77569 GCA_000966675.3 Picea glauca | reverse complement strand
TTCTCATAAGTATGATAATGTACAGAATGTAAAGATTACTTATCATATAAAGAAGAAGAGGTTTTTACCCTTTATGGGTTTCCTCAGGAAATATATGTCTCTGTGTATCTCATATATGTGAATGATATTGAATGTTCTATTGCTTACTTCCTTGCATTATTGTGATTTTCATTGAGTGCTCTGTAAAGAGTTTAAAATAAGCATAAATGTTTAAGCACGGTAACAACTAATTCACCCCCCCCTCTTAGTTGTCCAACATTTACCTCACAGGTCGTTTCATCGTGATTTTCCTCACAAAAATTTCACCAAGCACAAGACATTATAGGCTTTGGTTGGAAGATACTATCATTTTGTTTCTTGAAGTCTATGTGGGGAGAAGACTCAGCAGGAATGGAAATTTCCTTTCTCTCATAAGAAATCATCTGGTTATTCATGTATTGCATAAGTTGCAAGACTACAGACATATAGGTTTGTTTTACATAATCTCCTTTGGGGAGACCAGTTCTTTCGAGCTGATCTTCATACTCAAGACAAGTTTGAAGTGTAGATTCTGAGATTTTCTATAGCCTTTTCTTCCAATATTGGATGATAAGAAGAGCATAAAGTATTGTAATAGTGCATGAAAGTCACTTGGTTCTTGAGGCGAATCAGTTCAAGAATTTGATTGTACAACTTGGTGAAACAAAGATTGAATGATAGTCTCATTGTTGTTATATGTTATTTTATTGTATTCCTTTAATTGATCATTTGGGATTTTGGGTTGCTCGTGCGTCGATTTAAACCAGTAGACCAATTCTTCCCATGTGGAAAGGATTTTAGGCGATAAGTCAAAAAAAATTGTGGCAACCTTCCCTTCTAGAGAGTTGACGAATAAGCACATACATGTATCATTGTCATTCACCACTATATTATGGAAATCATTAGAAAATGCTACTAAGTGTTCATTAGTAGTAATAGTGTCATTTCCCAAAAACTTGGGAAAATAATCTTTAAACTTTGAAAGGGGGTGAGTCGTTGGTGTAAGATTCAAAGGAGAACATACATGCCACAGGGTGGTGGTAGTATCTTCTTCAAATTTAAAAAGACCATATTTTTTAATGACTTTAGATGGATTAGTTGTAGATTGGACTGGAATTTGATCGCTATAAATGCTACCAATTGCAGATGATGTTGAAGTTTGTGAAGAGGAAGAACCTTCGCTACCGCTACTGCTACCAGAAGATGTCATTTTAAAAGTGAAAGGGGTTACAGGTATAGTAGAACTAGCATAATCAAATAAGGTCTGATGGAGATTAGTTTGTTGGATTTGTATGACATCCTTTCTCTTTCCTATCTTAGATATAGGATAAACTTCAGGTGATAAGCCTCTTATTCTTCGAGAAGAACAAGAGTTGGAGAAATTTTGAAAATGACCTAATGAGGAGGTTGATTTATGGGAAGCCTTTGTCAGGACTCCCACTATTCACGTACTTCGATATCTCTGGAAATGAATTCCCAAGAATTATGCAATTCAGCACGATTGTTAGCAGTTTCTAAAATGGTATTGAATAAAGTCAAGGAAATGCTAGTTTGATCGTCAAGACCATCACCAATATTAGGTTGTCCAGTAATAGGTATAGTCATGGAAATGGTCAATTAAATCCAAAATAAGAATAGAAAACAAAGAAACTAATTACAGAAATAAAGATACAACGACCAGAGAGATATGGAAAATATCTCCCCAGTATGGTCGCCAAACAAATGTTGAGGAAAAGGAATGAGGAACCTCACTCCAACATTTTCGAATCTTACTTGGATAGGGTAATATAGTTGGGATTATCACTCGGGGTTTATAGTCTTATATAAAACTATCAATTGATTCTCAAGTAATGAGTACAAGGAACCAATGCTAAAAAAAAAATTAATTAAACTGTGCAAAAGAAGAAAGTAAAAATTTATATGTACTATGTTTGAGAATTAAGGAACAAATGAAATACAAATCTGAAAGTAATATCAAAGAATACACATGTGAGATTAAAATCATGTTGGCACAGGGGAAAACCTAGGGTTCAACGCTACAACAGTGCACCAACAAAACCCTAACTACCAGCCCTTTCGGCAACACCTGCGAAGCAGATGAAGTCTCACCCAAGGTAGAGGCAGGGGTGGTTGCAGGACTCAGGTGTCTACAAACTTAGCCGAGACATAGATCTGTGATTGTAATACTTAACAGAGCACTTAACACTAACACTTCATCAATATTTAACCACTATCTACTCCGCAGATAAAACAGAGCATCACACCATTCATTCAGATATGATGTATATAAGAACTTATCATAGAGAAGTAGGTTTAATATAACATATTTAGGCACTAGCACATTCATATAAGTCTGATCTAACATATATATACATCATTAGCACAAAGCATAAACAAATATATCTATTTGTATCAAAGCACTTAGCAAGTAAAGACATAAACACATCAACACATTGCACAAAGCAGAGCAACACAGCATATACGTGGTTCACCCCCACCTTGGGGCTATGCCCACCAAATATTCTTATTTATTAGCTTATTCAATAGGTTACATCCACAGAGCCTCAAAACCCTACTCCACATAGGAAAAGAGAGTTGTGTAGCTCGCTATATCCTCCTTCCCCGAGTAGATTTAAGCACACATCCTTCCACAGCCTCTTACAATGACTTGCACTTAGCTCTCTAAGTCTCAGACAGTATGCACAGAGCACTTACAATCCTTCAATCACATAGATGTAGCACTTATCCATTCGTAACTTCTCTCTTATTACATTACCTATACATCTATTTATACTTTACAAAATAGGCCTAAACGTGGGTAAACCCATGGGTCGACATCCCATACCCGTTACATAATCCCAAATCCCAAAAAGTACCCAAAAACGGGTCGAGATCCCATGATCTCTTCTTCGTCTTGCACTCCTCCTTCGATAGGTTGTCGAATTCCCAAAATAGGTCAAACTTGACCAAGGATCTCCCAAAATTTGGTCAAGGGCCAACAGGCCCCCAACACTCACCTATGACTCGTCCCAAGTCAATTTGATCTGGGTAGTTCTGCTTCGAAAGCCTCGATATTGGCTCGAGATTATTCAACTTGTTGTTGTGCCATGACCTCTTGTGCAGTGAACTCTTGGATGACTACCTCATTCACAGGTCCCTCCAGGCATGGTTTAGCTGCAGTGACAACCTACTCCAGTTCTACTCCTTCGCCTTCAACCTTTGTGAACAATTGGTAAGGCTTATCTTGTATAGGTTGGAGCGTCTGAGTTACTTCCATAAAACTGCTCTAGATAGTGTGGATTTGTTGTTGAGTGGTGCGTTTCTCTTGGGAGCACTTCATTCTTTCCACAGCTGACAGGGGCTTCAGTTGCGCTTGTATCATTTCAGCTTGATACTTCACCTCTTGGAGATGCGACTCCAGTGCCTTCAGTTCTGGATTCTCAGTGTGTTTCTCATAGGTCTGGGCACTGCGATTAGTAAGTTTCTTACATTCCATAGCAAGGGACTTTATTCTCTCAACTATGATTCGAGCAGTTGCTTCTCTTTGATCCCTTACATCCTATGGAGTCTCGGGCACTGCGCGGAGCTCTAAGTCTGCTACGCATTGTTGTAGTTGTTGGATAGATTTTGCGAGTTGCTCTACTTGCTACATGACTCAATCCTCTATCATTATTTCTACGACTGTCACAGAGTGAAGTGCTCTTTTGATCGCTTCTTTCACTTCAATTTGCTCCGCAAGCAACTATTCTTTCCCTTGTTGTATATGTGCTTTTTCTTCATCGAACTTTGCTTGGAGAGCAATCTTTTCTTGTTTTGCAGCTTGAAACTGCTCTAAAAGTACTCCTTGCACTTGCTTCAAGGCCTGGGTATCTTGTTCTATTTCTTCTTGTGCTCATCGAAGGTGAGCTTCTACTGTATCAGCTATTTGGTGGAGTTGGGATGGCTCATCTCCCAACTCTGGTTCTCCCGATGGCAGAGGCACAGTGGAGACTGCACGGCTGGACTGAAGGGCTTGTTGTACCCCTTGGAGTTCAGTTTCAATTCTATCATACATTTCCTCCTACTTTGCTCCTTGTTTCTCTGCTATCTCCAGTGAACCATCGTTCAGGGCTGCTATGATGAAGTCAAAATCATCGGAGGTGAGGACAGTCTGCATCTTGGTTATGGTGGCTTTTGATTTCTTTCGAGAAGAATATTTCGGGGGGGAAACCTTCCTCTTCTTCAAGGGGTAAACCTCGTCTCTAGGTGGTGTTACTTAGCTTGTTATTTGTTCAGATTGTACTTCTTCACCACCCCCTTGGTCAGGTGACATGGAAGCAGTCTTCCCTGAGGTGATGCTTAAGTTTTGGACCTCCTCAATTTTCTTTTGTCTGTTAGTTCCGGGTGTATTTTTTTCTTTATGAGTGTCCTATGGGCTATCAATATCAGATATATCTATGGGGTTGGCAGGGATAAGGAGGTCAGTGGACCATTCCTTAGTGATCTCCTCAAGTTATTCTTCTGTAAGCTTATAGTATGACTGGAGCTGCTCTTGGTGTTCATCTGCTCGCGTTGTAATGTAGATGAAGTGTCGATCTGCGTTGAAATTCATCAGGGGTCAGAACCTTTGGAAGGTGTTTGAAGTCATGAAAGGCTTGGCTTCGATGTCTCGCTTAAGCTGGAGTTAGTATGTATGAAACACAACATTCGACTGCCACTGTTTATTCATATTAGTTGAATACCACAGGGTAGAAAACTTCGTGGCAAGAGGTTCAAATGGCTCGATGTCTGGGAAGGTTGCTCCTTCCAGCATCTCCCAGGAAACGAATGAAATGAGGACCAGGATCCATTTGAAATGAAATCCATAACCCTGATCCTGTGCTTCTCTGAAATCAAGTTACAACTGGTTAACTAGGTAATTCACCCAGTTCATCTGTAGGCCTTCCGTGCACTTCCTTGCGAGGTCAACGACAAAGCCAGTGACCTGCGTAGGTTGGTTCTTCCTTACTATATTTTCAGCTATCAGTTGACATTCTAGGCACACTGCACCACTCTGGATGGAAGATACCTTGCAGCCTCTTGTTCCCTTCTCAACGTCGCCATATGTATCCTTGATATTCTATGCGAGTGCACGATCTGCGGCTTTTCCTAGATAAAAGTCCTACAGTTCAGGTCCTTGCATACTCAATCTTGTGATCCTATGGATCAGTGTTGGGTCAACTGTAATGCAGTGATATAGCCATAAGTAGCTGCCATGGTAACACGATAGTAGCATCTTGACACAGGCCTTGACTTCCTAGTGTCTTCCGAAGTGTGGGATATTCATAACATTCAACAGGGTGGATTGCGCGAGTTTCATCGTCCACGACTGGGGGATTATCTTTGAATTCTTCCCCTTAGTTTTGGTTAGGTACTTGTATGGGGCGAGCAGGCCATAGATCTTGCGATCTCCGAGGTTGAAGTTGCTGAATTTTAGTGTTGTGATCTTATCCTGCTCTGTTTGAACTGCGTGTATCCCCTTTCGGAGGTACGCAGTAACTATGGTGTATTCGAAATATCTTGGTACGTTATCGGGCACTATGGTTGGAATCAATTTTGCATTTGCAAGGTCATCTTTATGCTTGGTTCTCTTGTCTGCTGATGGTCAGGATGGTCCGGCTCCACGAGCAGTCGACGAAGAGGCTTGCACCGTTCTCGTCGATGAAGCTTGTATACCTGCAGACATCGACATGACTCTTTCAGTCATGAGGTAAATTAGAACTTCTTCGATAACTTTCTCCACAGCGTTGAACTCATCCGACATACACGCTCAGGGTTGGAAATCTCGGGTTTTAGGAGCAACTTAGACACTATAATGGGATAGAGGACAATAGCGCAATGATCACTGTGTAAAATTAACGAGTCTACAGGCTTAGATTCACGGTTAGAAAAAGTGTTCTCGGTGCATGGTGCAACGGGATAAATAGATAACTTGGCAAGGGATTGTTTGCAACAGTCGAGAAGCCTTCATTAACTCTATTATGTCTGTTATGGGGCGGTCCAACGGTCTAGTGGCGAACCATAAATGCCTTTCTACCCGTTCGGAGGGTCGGCCGAACAGTTATATTAGTCCCAACGGCTATATTACTTCACCCTGGCGAAGTTCCATGTGATGTTGTTATGTTATCACGGCGAAGCTCCAATTTTGCAAATTTTCCTTCTACAAAGTTCCCTCTGGAATCTTCTCTAACTTGTCGATCTTAGCTCTCTTCTTACTTAGATTTCTAGCTTTCTTTCCAGTGAGCTTCATCTTGGTATTCCTTTTTCCATTATGATTCTTATCTTATTTTGGCATAGTTACTTCACGTTGTTGAGATTCTTTCCTAAGATTCGAGGGTGATACTTCCTCTTTATCTGGAACAGGTACTTCAATCTTCTGTGGGTCTTCTAGTGTTCGTGCAACTTCAACATCTGGGTCTCTAGTGTTAGATAGCTTCACTCTGTTCTTATGTTCTTCAATTAAGTGTGTGATCCTTCTAGTCATGAAATCTTTTAACTCTTGCTTCTTCTGCACCAAAACTTCTTCTTCTTCTTGCCTTCTAGTTTGATCTCTTTCAATCCAAGGTTTTCCTAGTAACATGGTAAATGGGGCATTTTTCTCAATAAATTTAATAATCTCAAAATATTCCTCTGTCGAAGTTCCATTGGCACTCATAGATATCTGGGTGATCTTTCCACATAGGTTTATCATCTTTCCTCTAAATAGACCTATTCCTCCCATTGAAGGAGTCATAGCAGGTTTCCCTAAAAGTTTTTAAGTTATTTCTGTCATGATATTCACATGTGTTTCCTCATCTAGAACAAATTCAATGTTGAAGTCTCCTATTATTTCTTCAAGGCATTCTTTTTCTTTGAATACCTCTGATCAACTGACATGTCGGTGATCATTTAGGGTTTCTTTCATCTGTAGAAATAATTTCTCTGAGTCTTTTTGGGGTTCTTCCATTTCTAGATCTGCCTTAGTGTTTTCTTGTTTCATTTTCATTCCTTCAAGATTAGAAATCCTTATAGGGAAATCCAATACTTCATGGTCCATAGCTTTGCAACAAAGACAACTAAGTATTCTCCCACGGCATTCCTTAGCAAGATGTCCTAGTTTTCTGCAACTGTAATAGAGGGTTAATCCTCTCTTTATTTTAAATGATTCCCAGCTCCTTATATACTACGCGCTAGAGTCATAGTAGCTAACTTGCAAACATTTTTTTCTAGGATCCTGCATCCATTGGTTAGTCCAAACATTCTTTCTATGCATAGGTATAAATTATCTTTCACTATTCTTTTCAGATCTACGCATATCAAACCTTCTTTCATCTATTAGTGCCCTAGTTTTCAAGCTAGGACATAATCTATCAAACATACCTAGATCCATACTTTTGAAACAAAAATTTCCAATTATCTTACTTCTACAGAGAACAAAGCTTTCAGATCTAGAACTTTTCACTATTCTTACGTTTATCAGAGCACAGAGCTTGCAGATCTTACCTTTTTTTTAATAAAAAATTCTCACTTTTACCTTTCTCAGAGAACACAGCTTTCAGTTATTACCTCTTTTCTTGGCACAGAGCTTCATAGGTCAAGTAGAATGTTGCGCACTAGGGAAACAGATCTACGTACAGAGCTTTCATAGTTTTAGGACGAATCTTTGCACAAAGCTTCTTCTTCCTCAATTCCCAGCAATCACAGTTTCAATCCCGACAACGGAACCATTTGTTGGCACAGGGGCAGACCCAGGGTTCAACGCTACAAAAGCGCACCAACAAAACCCTAACTGTCGGCCCTTTCAGAAACACCTGCAAAGCAGATGAAGTCTCACCCGAGGTAGAGGCAGGGGTGGTTGTAGGACTCAGGTGTCTGCAACCTTAGCTGGGACACAGATATGTGATTGTAATACGTAACAGAGCACTTAGCACCAACATTTCATCAATATTTAACCATTATCTACTCCACAGATAAAACAGAGCATCGCATCATTCATTCAGATATGATGTATCTAATCACTTATCATAGAGAAGTAGGTTAGATCTAACAGATTCAAGGACTAGCACATTCATATAAGTCAGATCTAACATCCATATACATCATTAGCACAAAGCATAAACAGATCTATCTATCTATATCAAATCACTTAGCAAGTAAAGACATAAACACATCAACACATTGTACAAAGCAGAGCAACACAGCATATACGTGGTTCACCCCCACCCTGGGGCTATGTCCACCAACTCTTCTTCTTTATTATCTTCTTCAATAGGTTACATGCACAGAGCCTCAAAATCCTACTCTGCATAGGACAGGAGATCTGCACAACTCGCTAGATCCTCCTTACCCGAGTATATCTAAGAACATAGCCTTCCACAACCTCTTACAATGACTTGCACTTAGATCTCCAAGTCCCACGCGGTATTCACAAAGCACTTACAATCCTTCAATCACATAGATCTAGCACTTATCCATTCGTAATTGCTCTCTTCTTACATTGCCTAGACATCTATTTATACATTACAAAATAGGCCTAAACATGGGTAAACCCATGGGCCGACATCCCATACCCATTACATAATCCCCAATCCTAAAAAGGGGTCGAGATCTTGTGATCTTTGCTTCATCTTGCGCTCCTCCTTCGACAGGCTGTCGAAGTCCCAAAATAAGTCAAACTTGACCAAGGATCTCCCAAAACTTGGTCAAGGGCCAACAAATCAACAAAGCAATTTTATTGATTTCACTCCAAGTTACAATCATAACCTTGTTTTCAAACCCCTGCAAGGGTAAGGACCAAGATCAAATTTAGAGATCTTCGATGGAAAGCATACAAAAAGACTCTAACAACAAGTGAAGACTGTGACTAGAAATTTGGATCAGCTTAGCCATGAACATATCATTTACTGACTCTGCAAAATATTCTCTATCGGTAATGAAAACTAGTTCATGAACATATCAAAATACATAGACTACCAAGATCAAATGATCAACCTTTCTAGAATAAGTTGTCGAATTGTGTATCTCAATCTTTGAATCCTGCTATCTTAAATAAGACCCTTGTAACACACTCGACCCTTAAAGTACCTTTTTAAGGGATGGGGCACCAAAATTTCACTTTTCTCAATCATCTCAAATCCTCTTCCCGATATCTCCATCATCTTCTTCTCATCGATATATTTCCAATGATTGTTACCATGCTCAAATCCGAGCTCTGGATTGGAACTTATGCCCTTCTAAAGCTCTTCAGGCATCATTGGTTAAAGGCCATGTGGCACCCACGAGGGTTCACCTCATTCGTATCATCCCACCTGGAATGAACTCGACCAAGGTTGTCATCCTTTAGTGATGACATGGTCACTGGAGGGGCGGTTATGGGGATTTTCCCCATGCCTTCATGATTACCAAGACTTTGGCCATTCATCCTTTATGTCCAAGTCTGAAACATTTTCGGAGTCCCGAAGTCCCAGATTTCTCAAGCACTTATGCATCTATGGTGGAGATCAATCCACCATTAAATCCAACAGTGGAGATTCACCCTCATTCAACGCATAGGATTAAGGGATTTCGGTGTTCGGCACTTCAGCACTCAACTCTCTTTCTTCTACTCACATATCCTCCACTTGCATATCCTCCAAAGTCTTGAACCTTGGAGTCCTACCACGTGGCTCCAGCCTTCGACCTTTTTGGAGCTTGTGTCTTAGCACTCCAAACACTGGGAGTTCAGAAATCTCAGACTCCTGAAGAGTCCACACTTACATATGGTGGCACATTAAATGAAAAGGCAGGGATGGGTAGGTTCAGGCCTTCGGTCGGTTAACCCCAGCATTCCAACATCCCAAGTTTCCTAAACTCCCGGTGCCCTGGATATTCCACTAGCTATTAAGCCAAGCGAGCATGTGCCAGGGGTTGACACGAGCAAAGGACAAAGATGACACGTCGGCCTATCAATAGGATACACATGTCACATTCCAATTAGCGTATAAGGTCTATAAAAAGAAGGAATCAAGGCGACATGTGGCAAGTCAAACATGGGTCCAAGTCACCCTAGGTGGCATCAGCGTGCTACAACACTGTGGACTAATAGCCTATGGGGGACTCTAGCCTCTCCTACCTGCAAAATCGTCTAGATATCTGAAGTACAAACTCCTGCTAGCAACCTCCCCGTAACTTTTATCCCATGGTCGAGATAAATCCACGTAGATCCCCAGATCCATGACCTTTGTTGTTTCATGACTTCGGTGTTCGTGGGTTTGGTTGTGCAATTTCCTTTTTATTCCCGGAGTGGCCAGCATGGCACTGACCATAGTTTAGATCAAACAGTCAGGAGAGACCTCCAAGCATCCTTGGATCGACGGTCCTCGTCAATTCGTGACTTCGGCATTCAGGGGTTCCTCTTGTTTAACACTCTTATTCTCTCGGAGTATGTCAACGTTAGATTGACCATGATGTAGATCCAATGGAAGACATTTGGAAAAAGATAAGGGTGACACGTGGCCCAATAAATTGATGACACGTGTCAAGTCCTATTTGACACCTAAGGCTGTGAAATTCATGAATCACGGTGACACGTGGCAAAGCTACTACGAGTCCACGTCACCCTAGATGATGTCAGTCTTCCATGTCACTCTGTCCTTCGGTGCTCTGGTGATAATCTCACTCACCAACATTTCGAACCTTCGAAGTAAGGATTCGCCAGAGTGCTTTACACTATACTTTCACTAGAAAATCGGACGGTCAGGAGAGGCTCCCAATGGATTCCCTAGATCAATGGCTCACATTAATTTATGAGTTCAATGTTCGAGGTTTCTAGTTTTTTAACACCTTATCTCTCCCAGAGTAGGTCAACACCGAACTGATCGCGACATAGATCCAATGGTCAAGGGATATCTTGAATGGCATCAGATCTATGGCTCGTGTTACTTCGTGAAAAAGAAATAGATCGGGGTTTAACATGGGGACAAATCCAATGATAATGGGTAAATAACCACCAACGGTTACTCCACCATCAATCTACTGACTCGACAGGTCTTCTTCGGTGCATTTTGGACATTGCAATGTCCATTCACCCCGGAGCTCTGAACCCCCGTAGTCCCAAATAACTTAGCTCATTTTTTAGTGTAGCAAAGGGTTCCAAGGTCCTAGTCCCATGGAACTATGTCTAGCTCCATAGGCTACACTCCTAACTCTTTCCAAAATTTGGTTAAGGCCATGGGTGTGATCCCATGGTTACTTGGACGACTGGTTTGAAGGAAGCGCCCTCCATTCATAGAACTCAAGTTCTAAAATAGAGAAAGGTAATTTGAGGGATTGACTGGACCTAAACGGTCTTGTAGAGTCTATCCCAACTCTTTGTGGAATTGATCCCTGAGAAATCCCTTTTAGGAATTTTCTAACCAGTACCGAGGCCAAAGCCTTATGTCCCAAATTCATTTAGAACCCCATTACTGATAGTTTTCCTTTTTCTAGGTAGAAGTAAGCATAAAAGCATTGACAGGGGATAATGGTCAAACTCCACCTCAAAATATTCAGTCGGCTAGACTACTAGAGTTACGGTTATCTAACATCCAAACAAGATACAATAATATTCCATCATCCCTATATATTAAGGATGTATCTATATAGAGAAAATCAAAGCATTCAATCAGAAATTTTAAATTCGGATTTACAGAATCTATGGAAGACTTATCTATTACAGTTGTTAGTTGACCAACTGGCTGTGGGTATTTTCCTTTCCGCCCAATTGTAGGCTCATCTGCATTCATTCTTAGTACTCTGGCCACCCCCGTGCCAAGCCATGATATCACTAGGGAACTTTTGCAATTTCTCAAAGATCCTTTCTCTGTCACAGCGTTTGCGGGGTTTTTCAAATTCTCCCTCAACATCAAAATCACGGTCTTCTGCTCAAGTCATGTTTTTTGCAAAATATCCTTAACCAAAACGACTTCTTCTTTTATTTATTTTTCTTATCATATCCAGGTCACACACCCCTAGTGGGCATGGTCCCCTTCTCGTCTCCTTCGAGTGTATTCTTGCACGCCTTTTTCCTTTACCGAAAGGTTCTGTACCTGTCCTCTTCCTTCTATGAGAAGGAGCTCGAGTCAATCTGGACCTGCAGGAAACTACACTCTATGGTACTTCAAGATGACATTTTTTTATCTCCTCATCCATACCCTCCATGCTTCCATTCATTGGGGTAGTTTTGTTCAACCACCATTCCTTTTCTCATTAACTGATTTTTCCTTGGGATCAAGATGAGGCTTATTATTTCAACAAAGAGAATTTGGGGTCATTTTGACATAATGAACCCTCTCTACAGTTTCCTCACTCTTTCCTCTAGTGATATCATGGCCAGTACTTCAAGGCTT
>JZKD02S0916332.1:44270-65179 GCA_000966675.3 Picea glauca | reverse complement strand
ATAGGTTTTTGAAGTCCGCGGGCCTACTACAGGAAAATCGAACCGAACCTGTCGGTTTATGACAGAATTGGCTGGTTTAGTACCCAAATGACCAGTTCGGTACCAAACCAGTCGATTCTGTCATAAACCAGCCATCAATTCGATTTTTCCACCGGTTCAAACCGGTCAAGCATCTAACTAGAAAAACCGACTGGTTCTGGTTACGGTTAAGAGGTTTTTAAAACACTGCTTAAAACCATTTCCTTCACCTCCTTGTTCAAAATTTGTTTCCATTTCGATTACGAAATCGGGCCCAATTTCCAAATTGACCCCTCCTTCACCCATTCAAAGTGTGGCCTAGGCCTAATTTCTAGATAGAACCCAATTGAGGAATCATGCCTCTCCTCACATGTTTTAAATGTTGCCTAGGCCCAATTTTCAAATCGAGCCCCCCCCCCTCACCTGTTCAAAGTGTTGTGTAAGCCCGATTTCAAAGATCATGCCTAATTCCTCAAATTGAGCCCCTATTGTCTTGACCCAATTTCAAAGATCATGCCTAATTCCTCAAATTAAGCCCCTATTGTCTTGACCCAATTTCAATAACTAAGATAGGGGTAACAAGTGCAAGGATCATTCTTGATCCCAAAGAAAAATGAGAAATTGTCTTCGGCAAGATCACCAATAATTAAACAAAGGTATTTTCATTGTTGCAAGAGTTAATGGTACTGAAACAAAGAGGGGTTTATTCGAGGTCGGGAATTCCATAGTAATAATTCGTCATATGCATTATCAATCTATCCCTCAAGATATTCAATTGAGCAACTAATAAATAGAGCTCAAATATTCACAAAAAGCTTTGAATCCATAAATTATTTCCAAATTCTAAGATTGCATAACTCCTCTATGTATAAGCAAGCAAACAAAGCAATTATTCTAAAAATGGAAATGGCAAGGATAAATGGGGGGCTAGTTCAATGTCACCTTACATGATACATTTGCTAATCACATTTACAAGGATGAGGCACATACATTCAAGGGACCAGTGGCAATTTTCAAATGAAGCATGCATTTAAGAATTTAAGACTCCTTTCCCCCACATACATCCACACACTCCATTGCATTAGCCTCCATTAATCAACTCTATGAGGATGGGCAATCAAATTCATGTGGTATAATTCATGGAGTAATCTATAATTTCTATGTTAGGTTTCATTCTCCTCGTTGCAATCTGATATCAAAGAGCGGGAGAGCTATATAAGGGTAGCACTCATGAATGTCTTTTGGCTTGGAATCGACTCTGTGTCATAAGTCTAGAAGCCAACTGAAAGGTTTGGCTTGGGTTTGAATCAATGGTCAAGTCTCATGGACACTCTGAATAGTGTGCAATTTGTAAGAACTCTTACTTGCACAACAAAGGAATTAGGAGATGTGAGAGACATGTAGTGATGTCCATCATTTTCTCACATTGTTTGAAAGAGGAAGATGTAGGGGAGAGATTGGGAGAGAAAACATGAAATGGAGGTTCAAGCAATGCAAAGGCAAATAACAAGCTTCAACTTATAGGTGTAATCCGTAAAAAATAAGTGAAATGCATTTTGAAATCTTCGTGGAAAATAATTGAAATCTCCAAATGGGGGTACACCTCCATAGAGTTTAGCCGTCAAATCGTTGCACGGAGGGGGGCCCTTGTCCCACAAACAAGTGGATCTCATACACCAAATTTGGTATCTAGCTTTGTCATGACCTTAAAATTAGATTATTATTATTAGTAGTAGTATTAGTTAGAAGTCTAAAAAATAGAAGAGATAATTGCAAGGAAGAATTGTGACATTGGAAAATGAGAAGAGGTCCATTGTTGGGTTATTCAATAATTTGATGACCATGAAGACAAAATGCAACATAAATGAGCTCAAGCAAAGAAGTAAGCCTTTGTCATCCAATCATCTAAGATTAGATGCAATCAAAAAGGGTTTAATGGGCATCATCTTTTTTAATTTATGGATATTATAATGTTTGGTAAAGGTGTACTTTTGTCATGCCAATTTGTCCAACAATATACTAGTCAAATAGATAGTGGTAGTACTAGAACTTTAAGGCTAGCACAACTATTAAGTCGTAGGGTTTGAATGTTGAGAATTTTTGTAGTGTTCATGCCAAAACACTTACATAAATTTTGCATCCTACTTAACCGTTCAACCACAACCCTTTTTTAAATAAAATAATATTATTTTCTGTTAAAAAAAGAGTATAGATTTGTTTTCACTTACACTACTAATAATCTTCTTGCATTATTGATCACCTTGATTTATTACTTATTTAGTCGTGCATCATTGTTTTATCAACTTTCAAAAATTGGTGGCATCATAAAATCTTTCCTATTTTCTAACACGAAAATTCAAGGGTAGATATCATGCCTCTCAAACCAAATTGACATTTTCAATGGGCTCAATGTTTGATATATATATTATCAAAGGCATTTCAATTTCTCATATATACAATATGGCAGTCTAAACATTTGACTTTTTCAACCTTTTCCAAATATATTTTTCCAACTAGTTTTGTCAAAAATCTGACCAAAAATTTAGAAGAATTGTTAGAATTGCATATATTAGTTGTTGAGATTGCACAATAGGTTTTTCAAGGTGTTAAACCCATTTATGCATTCAAAAATGCAATTTAAGTAAAGGAAAATTGCAATTTCACCAACAATACATGGTCGGATTCCAATAATGGTGGTCAGAGAAAATCCAAAAAGTGAAATGTTTAGACTTGTCCTTTATAATAGAACCAAATTAGTATTTAACTCGGTGTGTTCAAGCACAAAGACTCGATATAACAACCATCTTGATAATATTATTGGACTCTCAATCTAAATTTGAACCCCACTCTTCTAAACTCTAAATATAATATGTCAAAGTATATGTTTCAATGTAAGTCAATGTATATGTTGATTGAATAGGATAAGTGTTCAAATATCATATAATGTAACACATCTCAAAATACTAAAAGACGAAAAGTTCAAAGCCAATGTTCCACCAAGTTTCTAAAAAGGGGGATGTGGGATCATGGAAACATGTAAAGGATGTAAGGACATGTAAAGACACATTTCAAACTTCAGAAAATACAAGGGAAAACATGTAACATGTGGAAACAAACCCCAAATTTTAGGTAACACAGTGGAAAATGTGGACTCCAAAAATTTTAGGACCTCATAAAAAAACAAAAAGAACCTTGTCCAAAATATGAGAAAAACATGAAATAAATATTCATATTCACTTTAGGCTTTGAGTTATTGTGTTAAAAAATATAAGACTAATAAACAATAATCGTGGAATCCTTTATGCAACCAAAAATGTAGCTAACTTTTTTTAAAAACCCCTAAATTCCCTCTTTTTCCACTCCTCGAGTTCCTACATGTAGATACCAATTGAATGGGTTCCATATCACAAAGACCTATTTCTTCAAACAATGATAAAAAAATATCACAAAGACCTAATTCTTCAAGCAATGATAAAAAAAAATACTTCGCCTAAGGATCATGTTTGGCACTCTCCCCTATTTTCATTCATTGTCAAATTAAGGTCTCCTCCTATAGTCACCTTGTCGCTTGGTACCCATCCTTGAGCTTTAAAACTATCCCAAAATTCTTTTATGTCATCATATGGTCCATACATCACCTTGTCACTTGGTACCCAACCCTAAGCTTTAAAACTATTCCAAAAATATTTTATGTAACATATGGTCCATACATATTTATGATGGTAAAGGCCCTTCCCAATTCTATAGATTCCAACTCAATGTCGATAAAGGAATTAATGAGTTCCATTGACTTACTCTACCCTATGACTAATCACCTCATGTATGAAGAGAGTCTAGCACTTCTAGTCTAAATAGCGAAAGAAGGCAGTGAGAGAGCTCAATGACTCCCAGTGCAAATAATGAAATCTCCCATTGATCTCATAGTAAAAGTGACAATTGAAAATGAAATGCTTTTTTGGACACAAATCGATGTAGATTGCACCACTAACAAATCCTCTATTTGTGGGGTGTGGTGGTCAAATTCAATCTATAGTTGGTGAGAGCAAACCCTAAACTAGTTGAAATGAATCATGAGGCTATGTGGCCAATGGCGTTGAGTGTACACTAGACAAACTATTGGCCATCCTTCAGTTGCAAAATGTGCTTATAGTAGAAGGCCATCTTAGGGCCAATACCTTGGCCCTAACATTTGATACTAGCAAGGAGAAGTTAGTAATAGAAGACTAGGTGCCATACATGGGATGCTTGATCAATCCACATTAAAAGTTGGTACTCCTCAACAACCACGTGGAAATGGGTTTGTCGACTACTAAATGGGGTGATGCACATGGTCTTATTAATCTAGTACCATGGGTGTCCAAAATAAGGGAGTATGCACGTCCTTTGTTGCCACCCCTGGTTGAGATAGGTGGGAAGAAAGAGGTGATCCAACTAATGGGGTTAGGCCTATGTGAACCCCACGAGGTATGTCATATGTTAGTGATCACCTCATGCATAAAGAGACTCAAGCACTTCCTAGTTTAGAAGAGCTCCATGACTCCCGATACAAATAATGAAATATCCCATTGATCTAACAATAAAAGGGATATCTGAAAATGAAATGTTTTTGACACGAATCCCTATAGATTGCACCACTAACAAATCGTTTACCTATGGTGTGTGGTGGTGAGAACAAACCCTGAACTAGTCGAGACAAATCATGAGGCTATGTGGCCAATGATGTTCAGTGTACTCTGGACAAACCATTGCCCATCCTTCAGTTGCAAAAAGGGATCATGGTAGTAGGCCATCTTAGTGCCAATACCTTGGGGGAGAGGGGTGGTTGGACAATCCAAGTAGCCTAGATTTACTATTGAGAAATGTACTCTTTGACAACCTTTTTTACCACTTATTTAGCGGTAGGAAATGAATGGGGGTATCTAAAGAATAACTAAAAAGAGGAATGTGCTCAGTAGAGATACCAACATATTAAAGAAGTGAAGGGGCCTCCAAAAACCAACACCTATGCCACTAAAAGGGGCATTTGAGTTAATGTCCTCAGAAGAACAAAGGGACAAATAGGGGTATCTCTCCCGCCTTTTAGTTGAATCACCATGGGTGTAAATCTTGTCCAGAAAGGACACAAGTTAGAAAATGCTCTCAAAGCACAAGCAAAGTGCTAGTTAGGCCCCGAAATATCTACACCATATAGTCCTATAGATTTTAGCAAAGTGCTAGTTAGGCCCTGAAACATCTACACCATATAGTCCTATAGATTTGATAATTGTGTCAAAGAGATGTCTTCAAAATGTATGTGGAAGCACTACAACTAAAGCATGTAGAGAGAACCATAACCCTTGTTGAGCCAACGTTGAAAAGTGCTTGGTCGTACATATAAGATCACAAAAATTTTCTTCCAATCAAAGTTTACATGTCAAATCCACTAAGCAGCCCACACCAAAAAATGTAATTCCCTAAATTGAATACATAAACTTGTCAAAATATTATATTGTGTTTTCATGATCAAATCAAGCCCGTATTCCAAAATAAAAATTGAAAATTATGTTGGATCACTACTTTAAAAAGTAAAGCTAGCAACTATTTTCTTTAAACTTCAAAGTAATTAATATTTTATTTAAAATCGATCCAAATTTTTGGAGGAAGAGACTTTCTATGAGTGAGAAGTCAGGGCGTTAGAATTTAAGGGTAAAAACAGTAAGCTAACTAGAAACAGAAATTTTTATATTTTTCAAATCGTTAGCTACTAAAATTTTGACCAGCAAAACATCTAACAAATTATGATGCATAACCTAACAACAATAGTTAGTAAATAACATACACAACTTAAATCTAAGTATTACCATAGCTGTAGAGAAAGAAACAAATGTACCAGATGAGTTGTTGTTGCCTTCCTCCAATGTATGCTAAAAAATGCTTAGAGAATCATGGATCAAACCCTCAGGGTAGATCTCATCATGATCATAGGGACAATGCCAAAAAGGACTCTTGGGTTAGGAAATCAAAAACCAAAACTCAGCAAGCTGGAAAACTAAAACAGCACGCTGAAAAATACAATCCAAGCCACTGTCTAGTATTAGGGCTGAAAACAATTCACTATCCAACCTAGGGCTGGAAAAATTAAACCCACAATCAGCCTTAGGCTGATTTAATACTTTCAGCCCAACTCTAGCTCAGTTCAAAACAGAAACAAGTACCACCAGCAATACAAGATCAGACTCATCAAACCATTCACAAGGCATAAATATCAAAGCAGCTGACTGGGATGAGCAAGGCAGCTTGCTGGGATGAGTAAGGTGCCACCAATAAACCAACAGCAGACAAAAAAACCCAAACAGCAGGGAGGGACTCCAACGGGTCAGCGGCAAGATCCAGCGGTCATGGCTAGCAAAGATACACCCATGGAAGGCAGGGATGGACACAAACAGGCCAGAGGCAAGCTTCAGCAGGTAGAAATAAACCCATGATCAGACTGGTATGGACACAGACAGGCCAGCAGCAAGCTCAAACAAAATCAGCTGGCAGGGATAGACCCACAGCAGGCCGGTACAGCAAGAGAGAGCTGAGAAAAAACCCTTGTAAACATGTTCAGAAAGGCCGCAGCAAAACCTCAGTCTCAACGTCAGCTTGGAGGAGATAGATCATATGATCAAGTGTGTCAAGTGAGGGGGAGGCCACTCCTTTATATAGTTTTAGGTAGGTGAAATAGGGTTAACTTAATAGTCCACTTGACATAGCTTTAGGGTTAGGTTAACCCCTTTAAAAAAATAAATAATATTTCACCAATTAAAACATCAAGTGGTAAAGTCAAAAAATAAATCAAATCGATGAGATGGGTTTCAAGATCAACGCAGCCACCTTTCTTTAGGAAAAAGTAAAGTCTAAATCAATCACAAATTTGGGGGGTAAATAACTCAAGCAAAAGGGTTTTATCAATAAACAATAAGGCAAAGTCAAAAAGTCAAGTCCTTCTTTAATGGCAGTTTGTCCACATGAGTCCCATGATATAATTTATAAGCTTTTTATCATCCTAGCATATGTGGAAGGCTAGTGGCGTGATCGTGCCTTTCTTCTTTACTGCTCCTAGGTCATATGGACCATCCCAGGAGAGAAGAAGGTCACACATCATCTCAGCTTGGTACTTAAACCAAGAATCTGCCTGGTCCCAGACCAGGATACCCCAGAACACATCCGGGAGCCCTAGAATATATCTAGGGGCTTAACCACCAAGGATCAATCCAAGTGCTAAGCAAGGATTCCGTAGAACACATCCAGGGGCCCTAGAACACATCTAGGGACTTATATCATCAAATTGCTTGGTCCCTGACCAAGAACCCTAGAAATACACTGGGGGCCCAACTAGGGTCTTTTGCCATGGCTCTAACTGCTTGGTCCCCGACCAAGAACCCCAAGAGTGTACTGGGGGCCCTAGATCACAACTAGGGTCTTTGTCATCCTCCCAGAGAATGGCTCTTGCAGCTGCATTAATTTTAACAGAGGGCCTAATCATATGTTTCTGAGTATCCTGCTTTTCATGGCGAACGGATTAAGGGGCATCTCACAATTTTATTCTTTCATATGTTAGAGATGCTTGTTCAAACAATCCATAAAGGTATCCACAGTACACCTTAATATTCCTATTGATGTATCAAAACAAAGCTAGAGTCCATTAGGAGATGGAAAGATGTCCTAAGACACATGTTGGGGCTTTAAGAAATTAAGGAGGATCTCAAATCTTCAAGGCTATGCTTTAGTAAGAAATTTGAACAATGCCTGGCTCACCATCAATACTTTAAAAAAGTAAGTGGTGAAAAATTTGGAGCAAGAAACACAGGGTACAATGGGAGTCAGCCTATTGCAGAATCTACTTCATAGCCAATATCCAAAGTCCAAAATACCGAAACCCTTTTTTGAAAGTGGACCCTAGTTATGGTCAATAGCAAATCATATTTAAACTTCCAGATGTTAAACATCACCCTGCAAACGAGATCTCGAACAACACCACAGTATGAGTCAGCCTACCCTTCCTTTCATGACACCTCTGAAAGAAAACTATTATGAAGATCATTGGCAATCTTCACATCCAAGCAAAACCAAGAAAGCAACAACTGTAGCATGCACCAAAATCTATGTTGAAGTGAATCTAGTAGTCATATTACTAGAAGCAATGACATTTTAAGTGTAGCTAGATGCTAGATGATCATCTATGGGGTGTGTTCAAAGATTGGATTATGAAGAAGTCCCTTTTAGCCACTCATGATGTCCAAAAAGAAGGAACGACAACTTTCTAAAGAACAAGACAATCAAGTAAAAAAACTACGAAAGAAATCAAAGACCATTAAAAGAAATTAGAAAAAATGGGGAGCACTTCCACATAACAAGGTTAGCATTTTAGACATGAGGAAGGAAAGCAAATGCCTCTATGAGTAGAAAACCATCACGTGATTTCAATGCCAAAAAAATCTCATGGAGAAAAGACAAGAGTACTAAATGTCTGAAAGAATCTACAAAGAAAGAAAGAAATATGACCAACTCAAAACCAGGACAGTGATCAATGAGGATGGGGTTCAAAACCAGGACAGCTGATCAATGTGGATTTCAAAAATGAGAAAGAAACGTTGTCAAAAAATAAAACCAATAAGATCAACTAAACTGGTAATCCTCTAAAGGGAACCCAAAATAAATGTAGAACTGGGAACTCAAACCCAACTAAACTTGAAAGGCTGCATCAGATCCAGAGAAAAAGTGTCTATGATGCGGGACATTAGAGGATTAGGATCTAGTAATAAGAAAATGTACTTTAATGAAATAAGTTATTCCAGAATTAGTGTCTGTTCAGGTATCAAAACTAGACTATGAGAATCTTCAAAGACTAATAGAAAGGATAAAGCAGCTTCCAAATTTTATTTTACAGAAATCAATGAAGTGAAAGTTGTCAAAAAAGAATGGTCCATGGAACTGATCAGATTTGGATCCTAATTAAATCTCTTTTGTAAACTTTGTAATAAGCATTTGAATGTTTTGGCAAAATTGAGTGAATAGTCCAAAAATTCTTCTGACTTGGAAGATGAAAACGAAACGTTGTGATGGTTGGCCTTCCAAGGCAGCCCATTAAATATGAAGGCTGTCGAGAAGGGGATGGAAGGACGAGGAGAGTAGCAGAGCTTGGGGAAAAGAGAACCTGTAGCAGAAGAATGAGAGCTCAAAGTGAAGAAACCTGCTCGAAGGTTGGAGGAAGGAGATGTCATGCCTGTCCCCACATGAGCAAAGGTTGTCTATGAGCCAAGCAATCTGTAAAAATGTGCCAGTAAGAATGCATTAAAACTCTGATTGAGAATGCAACTCACCTTTATAAGTACTTCCGGAGCATAACAAAACGCCCCATTGAATGTCAGTTTTCCCATTTGGGTGTCCAGGTAAAAATTCTGTTGTTCTGGTATGTTTAAATGCTGTGAGATCCTCATATGATGTTTCCTTATTTTGTTACGGTGGTACTTCTAACATCCCACAAATCTAATTCGAACTAATGCACCCACTATTCACTTATCCTTTTTAATGGAATGGCTGGGTTTAGCATTTGTAATTGTATCCACCTACAGCATTGTCATTGTGCTCTATTTGTGGGTTAATTAATGAACACATAATTTTTCATTTTGCCTGGGTCCTGGTAGTGGAACACAACAGCAATCTCAACAGCTGAAATGCAGTTTATCATTCCCTGTAACAGCCCTGTCATTCCGAATTGACTGCTAGTTATGATGTATTGCCTGTGTGCTGTTTGAATGTACCTACAACCACCCATGTGATTTACTCATTCAAATCAATTCAATAACCATCCTTTGACAGCACCCACATACCCACCGCACCTAAATCAATTGCATTGAGAGTGCTTTGATTGGTGGGTTAATATAATTGTCTGTGCATTGTAGAAAACAAAGGTAACCACTCATCTCTGTGTACCATAACCTACAACCAGTCCATTAAAAGTATGCTATAGCGATACGCCCTCTTGCTGTGCGCTGACTGGAAGCTACAACCATCAGGAATAGGAGTATATATATGTAGATTCAGTTTCCTCCAGAACAACCTTTGTATCTCAACTGTTGTGAACTGTGATTGGGCAGATGTGTCGTTGGAAAAGGAGCTGTTAACAACTTTTATTGTAAAACATGTTTACATATATATTTAATTGGCTTTAATGAATTTTGGGCAGAGTCTTGAAGCCAAATTAAAGAACAGTTCACTTGAATCGATTGATAAGCATTGCCTTTGGCAACACAATCAGCAGAGCAAGCTTGAAAAAACCATCTCAGAAACAGAGTAATTACAGAGTTCTGAGTGAACAGAGAAATTGCAAAATTTCCACTCAGTTTACAGTTTGAATTGACAGTGAATTCAAATTACAGAGACATTGAATTATATTTCTGCAGAGTATCCATGTTGGTGAGAAGAACAGGCCATAGGCCTACCGTTTACGGCTCATGAACAATCCAGAGGACTAGATTGTTGGAGCAGATTCCAATTTAGTTTTAGAACCAGATGAGAAAGGGGGGGAACTGGCATGAAACCTGCTGGAGGATTTCTTTTAAAAAAAAAACAATTAACCTTGTGAAGAAAAACCACCTTTGGATGTAAAGCCTAAAAGAAAAGTTGTTCTTGTGGAGCAATAGAAGAAAGGGGAACTGCTACGTAACTACAAGAATAGGTAGTTTCCTGATCAATGAAAGACTCCTCAACAAAAACCTCGGAGTCACCACATAATCAGGGATTTCACAAGGAACCAAGTCTGGTCATTGGAAATTAGAAAAAAAATTGAAAGAAGATCCTAGCCCATTCAAATTCAATTTTGCATGGCTAGAAAATGAAGAAATTCTTTCCCTAATGAAATTTTGGTGGGAATAAAAAGCAAATATCAAGCTCAGCCATGCACCCATTTGAAAGGAAGTTTCAGAGAAAAACTCAACCTTAAAGGTTAGGCTACAATCGATTGGAGAAAACCAAAGTTTGACAAAGGACTGCTGGAACAAAAAATGAACACTTTTACTAGAAGACAAAGAAGATGGTGAAATGAGGAAGCATGACAAAAGAAAGCCTGAAATCAGTCTGCTCCAAAGAAGCCATGAAATGGGGCCAGAAACCTATGGCAGCTTGTCTTAAAAAGAGAGATAGGAAGGCTGAATTCCAATCTGTCCCAAGTATCAGAAATGGGGAGAAGGAGATGGCATGAAACGAGTTTCCAAAAACAGGAACAGCTGCAGTTTAGATAAGAGAACAAATCTTGCGGTAGACTTGGGGAAGCAGAAGGAAATGGCAGGCAGTGGCCAGGAAAAAAAAATGAAACTCCAGGAAACCATTTAGAAATGACCAGAGACTACAGAACCATTTTCAGCATCTGAGACAGTTTCCAGAAGGTGAAAGGTATCCTGAAGTGATGGAAACTAGTTTCTGGGATACATAGCTAAATTATTTCACAAAACAGCTTTAGAGAGCAGAAATACAAGCACCATCACTCGTACTATCACAAAAAAGCAATTCTGTTGAAGATGGAAAATAAATCAGAATATATGTATTATGTAGTGAACTACTACTCTTCTATCTTAAATATGAAAATGTTAGAAATAGCTAGAACCAAAAAGAAAATTTAAGTGACACTCCATTTATTGTTTCTCCAAATCTAAATGAGAATCTGAATGAGGAAAGCACTAGAAAGAAGGCACTGGATGTATTTTCTCTTTAAGAAAAGACAAAGCCCCTGGATCAAATGTGCATTTCAGGCAAACTATTACTAGATGAATCTAAGATGAATGCAAAAATCGCAGGCTCCTTACACTCAACCTTTCTAGTTTCAATACCAAAGTACTTTTGACCAGAATAGATCAATTCTCTTTGTAGTACAAGATATAAAATCATTACCAAATTGATAGCAAATACACTGAAGCCTGTACTTCCTTAATTTCTGAGGAACCAGGAGGATGACATCATACACAGCACAGGCCTTCAAACTTCTTCCAGTTGTTAACAAGCCCTATAAAATTTTGTATGTTATCCCCCAGTTTCTACATCTTCCTACCTAAAGCTTTTGGAGAAGGCTTGGCGGCAGCTTTTTTTGGAGAAGGCTTGGCAGCAGAAAAGCTAATCAAGGTGTAAGAAATTAATCATGTTTGATTTGTTTATAATAATAATGCTTATGAGGACCAAGAATGATCGAAACCAATGGCGAAGAAATTCGGCGTGGGAGAAATTAATCATGATTGAATTGTTGATGATATAGTGCTTATGAGGAGCAATCCTATCATATATCCTATAGCTAAGAATTTCAGCAAAACTTAAAAAGCTTTCTTAGAGGCCTGAAGAGGTAAGGTCAATGAAACAAATCGTATATACATTGAACTGTAATAGCAGAAGTGGCAAAAACATATGCAGAATGTTGAAATTTTGATAGTAAACTTGAACAGTCTCTATGATACTTAGACATCTATCATAGAAACAATTTAGAAAACTTGGATTGGACTAGTTGCAACTTGGCAAGTAGATTGACCCCTGGTAATTTTCAGATCAGTCCTACATGCCCTTCACCTGTTTTAATGCACATCTTTCATAGCTACTAAGACTATGTTGCACAAGGTATGTCGGGCTGTCGTCTAGCGGTTGAGAAGGGCATCCCCACGATAATGACCCTGGCATGAAGCCATCAGCATGTGGAGTTGGTCGAGTTTTACAGGCCCAGTTCAAGTGGACTTTACCATGATAATGTCACGTGGAGTTCATTGCTACCCAGGGATGAAAAGGGGAAAATGGAAAACTTAATGAGATGTCTTTTAGTAGGGAGTAAAACATGCAAGGAAAAAAAACTCAATAGTAAAATGGGAAAGAGTTTCAATCCTGAAGGAGTATTGAGAATAAGAAACATTCTACGCTGGAGCAAAAAAGGAAATGATCTTTAGCAACAAATCCTCCCAAATAAAATGGACTAAGTTACCAAATCTGTCTCGTGGAGGTCCTACCTTGAATGGTTGAGAAGAAGAATTGTTATCCTCCCCACCAAGGTTCAAACCCCAATCGTGGCATGGCCACTCTTCATGAGCCAATTGTTAATTGAGGCTCTTCATAAGCCATGAGGAATATCTCACATGTGCTTAAGAGTGGAAGGGTAGGGTGCTTGGTTGCATGTAAAGAAGGAAAAAAAACACATTTTATGTTTAGATTTAGATCTATTTTATCGGTTTTGGAATGGTGTCTATGGCCCACCCACCTTTTTAGCATTTTTCAGCAATTGTGATCTGTATTCCGTGCTGGATCCTAGGCGTATACAATATAGGCTACAGATCCTCAGCAGATCTGAATTCATTATCAAAATAGATTTTTGTTTTTTATAATTGTCATTTCCCTGCTCTTGGATCTTAGATTTTCAAAAATAAGACCTTAGAACAGATTGCCAGTTGCCAAGAATAGGTCATCTCATATGATATATTTAAGTGGAACACGGTGGTTATACCTCATTCCCGTTTAAGCAGAAAAAGGGTTGATTCTGCTCAAAGGGTTGAAAAATGTTGATAAGTGCATAGCAAAACTTAGGAGTTTGTGACCAAAATTAAGGTATTCACCAACCTGTCGGTTGCTACCCATGTTCATTACTCCTCATGCTGGATGCCCTCCAATAATGCTTATTAGAAGGGATTCCATAGAGTTAGCTGTGATCTGTATTGCACACCAAGAGACTGGGGTGGGTTGGATGTTACTGAGGCCCATATTCAGGGTTAGGCTTTATCTGCCAAATGGGTCATTTGAGCCATGGATGGAAATGAAGCTTGGAAAGTTATATTAAAAAACAACATCCAAAGGTGCTCCTTTGGGCAATAAACCCTTGCAAGACCTCTCTCTTCAAACACTGGTTGCTACTCTTGCTGTGGTCAAAACAAAAGGAACATTCATAGTGCAAAGAATTTGGAAGGCTTGGGAGGGCATCGAGCCTTTCTTTTGATTGGAGGTATTCTTGGAGTTCTGCACAATTCTCGATCTTTTCTAGTTCCTCTGTAGTCATAATTCATAATTTGGAGAAATCATGAAAATTGCTAAGGTTTTAAGCACATGGCTTTCAACATCCATAACATTTGCATATGTCGCTAAAATTCCATGCATGGAAGTTAATTCCGGCATCTTTATTTAAATATGAAACCCAATTATTTATAGGTATTGTTACAGTGCGACAAAATACCAATGTGCTTGTGATTGAAGTTGGTGAGACATACATGATAGTTCCATGATGAATGGCTTACTTCTGTGTCATTGAATGGCTCTAATGTGTTTTTTAAGGTAAAAATCGCAACTTTATATTCAAGAAGAAGAAAGTTACATTTAGAAGGTGTGGAAGTGCTGATAGCATAGATTCTTATATAGTTTCAACAGAGATGGCCTACCTGGGTTCTTATTACAGCAGTTATACAATCCTGTACTTGTCAAAAGAGGCCTGTAGCCTTTCATCAAAATTATAGAAACTTATAATCATAAAGCAGTACCATCCTTGAAGGATATCATTAACACTCTTAAAAGCCCATCTTAAAAACAAGCAAATAAGCCTTGGGAGTAGCAGTTTCAAGAGAGGAAGTCAAATATCTCATCCACCCTGTGATCTTCCAGCAGAAAAACCACATCCTTTGACAGCCCCGTCAGCTCTAGAATTTTGGTCCCTGTATACATGTTAAAATGTGATGTCGTGAAACTGCCTAGATGCTTCTTTGATTTGGTCCAGGAGCGGTCCCAGGACTAAATTTTGAAGTCTGTACGTGCCCTTGACCCACTCTATTACCAACTTCAAATTTTCAAAGACTTGAAGCACTCCCACGTTCTTCTATATAGCCAATCTTAATAGAAGTTTTGGAGCATGAATCTCTGCCCAGTTATTGCTGCCCTTTCCCAGGTTCTCCTTGAAAGAATAGCTGAGTTCAGAAGATAGAAACAGAATCCTTTCAGCTCCACTAGACCCCGGATTGCCTTGGTTAGCCGGAGCCCCATCAAAGAAACCCCATGCTTTTGACTGGTCTATCTGCAACAAGCCATATGCCTTGGAGGTTTGTCTAGGGGACTGCTTTATATCCTCATAAATGTATTTAGTTTTATAAAATACTTCCAAAGGGGAGTAAGACAGATTCTGGAAAATAATATGATTCCTGGTATGCCACAGTCCCCAAGGGACTGTTATAAGGGGAGATCTATGGTTTGCTGAAAGTGACTCCTGCACCCATTTTTTAGAACCCTCAACAAGGGTCTGTCCATCCCAAGATCCAACTTGTATTTGTTTTCGACATCCTCTGCCTGCCCAACTACGATATCTTTCTCCGGCCACTACATTTTGACTGCAGCTTAGAAGACACTTCTTTTTGGCTTTCGGAAGGATCCCTAGAAAAGAATATATCCAACTGATAGCTTTCGGAAAGATCCCTAGCGGAGAAAATTTCAGGGCTAATACTTGTCATTTGGCTAATTTTTCTGATGTTCTTCACAGAAAGATTCACTGAATCAAAAGGATAATTTCCTAGATTTCTATTGTATAATTTGTATTTCTCTTGGGAAAATGGCCAACATTTTTAACAAAATAGATTTAATGCTCGTGAATTTAAAATTACTCCACAAAACTTTCGTCAAATAAATAAATATTCACATCTTAAAAAATTCAAATATGGCTCCTTAAAATTTTCCTGGATCCCTAGCCAGATTATTATAATATTTAAATCAAGACTCGAGACAGACCCATTTCTTTACTCTGATTTTGACAGTCAAATTACTATATCTTACAATATTTTATTGATCAAAACACCACTAGCAAAGATCGGCATATCAGTACCAGAAACAGATCTCATACGTATAATCAAATCAAAATTAAAAGAGTAGAATAAAGAACTAAAAATATCGAAGTAACATGTAAAATTAAATATATCTATAACTGATATACAAAAGAAATTGAAAAGGCTAAATAAATCAAAAAACCTGGCATGTTGTTGTGTGATAGCATTGCGGAGCAGCAAGAACACATTACACATTGGTATTCCAGTGAATTAAGCACGTATCATTCATAAATGAATTATCCAAGAATCCAATCCGAACAGAACCAAAAACCCCGAATTCTTCAAACCTTAAATTTTAACAGAACAAAACTCAAAACCCTAAATTCTTCAAACCCTAAATTTTCTCAAAAGAGACTATCGCGAGGCGGGGGAGCTAAAATCAGCATTTATAGCTTAGGAAGAACAGGAGGGGCACCCAACAAGCTGGCCTGCTGAATCTCGAGATCGGTGAGCTGCTGCTCGCGGTCCATCTCGATGATGAGCGGAACAACGAGGACGAGGAACGTCGTGCCCGCGATCCAGGCGGCCTTGCCGGTACTCCACAGAACTTTCTTGCTGAAACGGGCTGTGTTGGAGGCCGCCCTCTTGGACTTGTGAAATACGAGAGACTGCCTTACACTGTTGCTCATCCTCGCTATGATCCCATCGTTGGCGTTGCTGCTGCCCGGCAGAGCCAAGACGGGCCCTCTCCTATCCCTCCTGGAACTGCTGCTGCTTCCAGAGATCTGAGACATGGCGCCCTTGTCTCTTAAACCTTTGTTTTCTTTGGCTAAAACCCTGATGCCGCTAACCTATATAGGGATTTATACTCATCAAAGTTTTTTTTCTAATTTTAATATCTTATGCGGTGTCCTAAAAGGTCCACCAATGCCAAATGTTTTGTCATTGTAATTCACAGAGACCAGGTGGTTTTGAGTGGGCCTAATAATTAATTTTAATATCTATTTCTTATAAATATTTATATAACCATCAAATAAGGCCGGCGCAGGCCATTCTTCCCTCAAATACGCCCAGCATCTTATCTTTTATTTTCCTCAAGACTTAGATTTTACTAGGAAGGATTTTACTAGGAAGGTTATAGTGGAAGGTTATAGTTTAACTGTTTTAAAATAAGACAAAAATTGTTGGATCTGCAGATTTGAGTGGCTGAATCTATATAATCCAAGTGTCTCAGAGATTTTTGGTTCAAATTTTTATAGCTGATTTCAGCGAAAAGAGGAGAAAGGACCAACTCTTCCACCTTAGGTAAAACCCAATCATTATATAACCATCATAATAATTAATATTTTTATTTTATATATATATAATTAATTGAGGAGGAGTTTTTTTGGGTGCAATCTTATGCACCCACGAGGATGTCATGGATATTTGGGGGAGTACTAAGGACTATGACAAGGACCTGAGAGTTGGGTTGGAGGGTGCCAAGTTGTTGAATGCTACAGGTGAAAATCCAATAGAGCGGGCTAGTACAAAGGGAGTCCAAATTAAAGCAGAAGGAAAGGATCCACATGCCCAAACATTGATTCCAATTGTCACGGGTTAAAGGGTAGGTAAAGAGAAATCATAAATGTGTTTGTGTGCACCCTAAAATGGTGAAAATGGTAGTGGGCATGGACATTCAAATGGCATAAGTGGAGGGATTCTTGGCAATGACCTTAGTGGCAAGGTTATTGGAAAAAATGTTGAAGGGAAAACTCTTAAAAAATGGATGATTGATCACTTGAAACCAATGCTAGGGTATATCCTAAAGTTTCACATGTAGGTATGAGATTGGTTAAGTTTCATTCTAAGCAATGAAGAGAATGTAAAGATGTTGTTGGAGAAGGAATGAGCATGGAGACCATCAGCTTTGTGTTTGAAGCATTGGAGCCCTGGTTTTGACCCAAGGAGGGAACCAAACTATGTTCAAAAAATATGGGTTATGTTGCCTAGCCTTCTTTTGGAACTTTGGCACAAGAATATTTTGGAGAAGGTGGAGGATGCCATTGGGCATTTCATCATGGTTGGGTTGAAGATGGATGGGAGGAAAATATTGATAGGAGAATGGTGAGAATTTCAGTTTAACTTTATCTTAGACAGGGCTTGTTATTGAACTTGGACATAGAATGGGGAAATCAAATGTATAACCAAAAACTCGATTATTGGAGGATTACTTTCAGATATGGTTTCTATCGTGTTGTGGGTCACTTAAAAGAAGCTTTCTCATTGTCTTTTCAGTGGCCAATTCGACAGAAGAAACAATGGATAAAAAAGTTAGATTTAAGGAAGTCTACGGTGGAGTTGGGTGATACCAGAGACTGTGATTCCAAGGCAAATGAATCTATAAAAGATTCAATGGCAAGGGGTCCTAGAACAAGTCCTAATCTTGACTTAGAAAAGTTAAAAACCAACTCACTTGAATCCTCTCCGACAAAAGGTATGGGAACTCTAGGCATTATTATGTTTTCTTGGGAGGTTAATTATGGATTTTCGTGTAAATAGGTCCCAAATAACCTGAAAGATATACCTATAGTAGATCTCCACAAGCTTATGGATTCCTCTTATGGGAGCGTAAGGCTTGGGAAACATGTTGCGAGGGGGATTTTATACATGTCTCAAGGCGTTTATCGATTGTGGATATGTCTCCTCCCTTGGGCCTTGAAATTCCCTCTGATGTTTGTCAAGGTGAGACTAGAATTGTTTTGGAGAATGAGAGACTGGAGGAAGACAAGGAATCCCTCTCCTTACTTGCTAAGGGGCCCAAACTGGAGGCTCGTAAATCCTAGCCACCTTTGATTTCTACCTATCACTTGATATCAAAATCAAAAGAACTAGAGGATTCTAGAGGGATAAAACGGGGTCTAACTTTGAAGAAAGGAATGCCCTCCAGTGTTGGAAGGAAATCTCACATTTTCTTGGACAAGTCCAAAGCAAAGAAAGAGGTTTGTGAAGGAAAGCAACTCACCATTGATGGGGCCCTTAGAGCATGGAAATCCCAAAATCCATTCCTCAAATGATCATTCTCTCCTTTAATGCTAGAGGGGTTGGGGGTGCCCACAAACAACTAGCCCTCAAAAGAATAGTTGATGTTTATGAGCCTAATACATTGATGATCCAGGAAACTATGTGCACCAGACAAAAATCCCTTGATTTCTTTTGTTTTGTTTTAAAATATTGGAGTTTTAGTGCAGTTGATGTTGTTGGTCAATTTGGAGGATTGATTACAAGATGGAACCCTAATTTTTTTCCATCTCTTTTGCAGTCATGGACTCAACAATTGTAGTGGATTTGTCTTCAAAGGAGTTGGGTAAATCCTTGAGGATGATAAATGTTTACTATCCATGTGGAGAGAGAAAAGCCTTTTGGGAAGCTATAGTAGACTCTTGTTATTTGAATGGCACCAATGTGATTTGGGGAGGAGATTTAAACCTAACTCTAAATATGAGAGAAACATGGGGCAAAGTTGTTAGGAGAGACCCTCTTGGAGACTTAATTTCACGACATTTTGAGAATATGCATTTAGTTGATATGGAACCTATCAAAATAGTTTTGACTTGGAGGAATGCCATAAGAGGTCGTGAAGCAATTTCAAAAGTATTGGACTAGTTTTTTATAACAAAGTTTTTTCTTAATGACAATATAAAAATCAAATCTTGGTTGGGATTGTGGGGTATGTTGGATCACCTTCCTATTATCTTAAATTTAGATTCAGTAGACTGGAAGCCTCCTAGTTATATGAAATTTAATCATACATGGATTTTAGATGAGGAGTTCAAGGATTTAGTTACAAAACATTTGATCCCCTTTGATTCACAAGAGGGGGGCGGGGAGGTTCTTCCATGAAGCATTTTACCAACAATCTCAAAATAATTAAAGGTATAATGAAGGGTTGGGCAAAAAATCCAACCGAAAATTCTCATAAAGAGCTAAAGGAGTTAGAAGATGGTATAAATGCTCTCTGTGAAAACAATGATGTTGGCACTTTCTCGGATGAAGAAGCATATTTCCTTCCCCTTTGATTCACAAGAGGGGGGGGGAGTTCTTCCATGAAGCATTTTACCAACAATCTCAAAAGAATTAAAGGTATAATGAAGGGTTGGGAAAAAAATTCCAACCGAAAAGTCTCATAAAGAGCTAAAGGAGTTAGAAGATGGCATAAATGCTCTCTGTGAAAACAATGATGTTGGCACTTTCTCGGATGAAGAAGCATATTTCCTTAAGGAACTGGAAGGGAAAAAGAAGTATTTACCAGAAAAGGAGGAAACCACTTGGAGACCTAAGAGAAAAGCACTATGGATAAAGGAAGGTGACAACAAAGCACAAAAATTTCACAACCATGCTAACCATAGAAAGCACATTAATACCATTTGGGAAATCATGCACTTGAGTGGTTACTATTGGGTATGTGTTATATTCTTTGCACGAGTAATATTGTCTGAGCGTATGTGTCGAGGGCGCAGGGGTCTGGGGGCAGCGCCCTCGAAAAAAAAAAATTGCCTCAGGAAACGTGACACCTACCTCAGGAAACGTGTCATGTATTTAGGTGGTTTTTCGATACATGGTTTTGGCCGATGGTTTTCTATTTCCGGTTAAGGAATTAGGGTTTTGGACTAATCCAGGTCATTGGGTTAGGGTTTTGGATGTCGTTGGCTCCTATATGTGTATTGTATTGTAAACAATGTAACACAATGAATGAATATAGAATATGTTGGTTTTCCCGGTTTGGGTTTCCAGGGGAAAAATCTCTGTGTAATGTTTGTATTTGCCATTGTATCTTTTCTGTTCTTTTTTTAATATATGTTTGCAGTAGATATTGTACAAGGTTAGGATTTACATTTGGTATCAGAGCTTTATTGGCTTCAGGGGGGACGCCTTTGTGGTCAAGGGTTTGGCTCAGGACTGTGATAAGCCTTGTTACAGTGGGAGATCTGCAATGTTTTTCAAGTGAAAAGAAATGGAAGCAATTCAAAGATGGAGATCGAGAAGTTTAATGGGAAAAGCTTTGAGCTATGGAAGCTCAAGATGGAAGATCTTTTGGTGGACAGAGATCAGTGGATCACAGTAGATCCAGGT
>JZKD02S0916332.1:20233-44260 GCA_000966675.3 Picea glauca | reverse complement strand
TATATATATATAAGTGTTTTGTGGTTTTTCCCATTTGGGTTTCCACATAAAATTTGTGTGTATTGTGTATCTGTGGTTATATGTTTATGATATATTCAATGCAATCATAAGTGATACATTATTGCTATGTTAATGTTTACATGTTATGATTAAAATGGTAAAAAGTGATTAATATTGATTCACCCCCCTCTCTCAGTATTGGTGAATATTCCAATAGTGCCAACTCATTGGGGACATTCAATGTGTCCTCCTCCAATGATTGCTCCCTCGCTGAGTACCTCCTCCATACACCCAATATATATGTTCCATGTGTATGGATAATAGATATTGTCTAGATCAATTGGCCCTCTAGTAGGTTAGCTAAGTAATCCAAGCATTTCTCTTCCATTGCCAACTCTGGTGTCACATCTTGTGCCTTCCATAAACCTAAGAAATCCTTGGTTCAATATCGACGAGAACCCTTGTCCACTCCTAATCTAGATTTTAAGAGCATAAAGAAATGAATACAGATCTATATTCTTAACACATATATTCAATTAACAATAATAGAGATATAGTAAAACTTGGCTTCTATTAATAAATAAATATGTTGAAACTGTAGAATGCAGACTGAAATAAACTTACTAGAATGGTGGTGGCTTATCTTTTAGAAGAGATGTGACGGTTGCGCTCATTCGCAAGAAGATGAGTACAATGAGGATCCAAAGGCATTTTTACATAAAACATGAATTCCAAAACCCTAGACATCCAAAAACCTAACCCTAGGAGATGAACCGCCAAAAGTCATGTGGGCTCTGTTGGAGTAAGCTAGTACATCAACTTCCCGGGGTCATAACTTTTGCATACGATATTCGTTTTAGGTGCACAATAGCCCGTTGGGAAGGTCTATATGAGGACTACACATTATTCCATCACACTCTAACTCCATCTATAATGTAACTATGGCAGGCCCAAAAAAACGTTGTTTAGGGCTTTAAAACGACCCCAGAAATTTAGGACACGAAAAGCTAGAAAAAAAATGCCAAGATGGAATATGTGAGTGAGCCAGTTGGAATAGGTGGGTGGACACTGATATCCACCTGAATCAATCCTCCTCCCCTAAGAATCATTTTTCTCCATTGCTTTGAGTTCCCCTATCACATGAGGAAATTTTTGTTGAATTTGGCCCCGGGTGAGCCACTTTCCTTGGTGCAGGAGCTGCCCTGCTTTGACAACCTGATAAAGTTGGATCCTCTATTGGTGAGTGTCCTTGACCTATGTGTCCACAATCTAATCAGTGGATGCATGTTCCATGCAGTCAGGGTTGAGCTCTATGGGTGTCAATTGTTATGTTATCTCTGAGGTGTCCAATAATGGTGGAAAATATGGTCAAAGGAGGTCCACATTAAATACTATATGAAAGCCAAGGAATGGAGGAATGTTAAGCTCAAAAACATTATCACCCACAACCTTGGTGATGGTGTAAGGTCGATAGTGGAGTGGAGGAAGCTTTCAATGGGGCCCCGTAAAGCGTTTGTTATGCAAGTGCAACCAAACTTTATCTCCCACCTAAAACTTTTGTGGCATTTCTTATACTTGACATTGGACTTTTGTAAAATATCTTGAACCTGTTGGTAGATGTGTTGCATCCGCTCAATGAATCAGGTAGCTTTGTTGGCTTCAATTTGAGCATGGTATGAGTATGTTTGGGTGGCAGCAAGGGGTAGTGCAACGTCCATGGGACCCAATGGTTGAAATCCCAACCCCACCTGAAATGGATTGTGGTCGTTTGAGATATGTATGGAATTTTTGTAGCTATGTTGACCATAGGAAAGACTATCATTCCATGTGCGGAGATCTTGGAATTGTACATGCGTAGAATATGCACGATCATTCGGTTGATGTCCTTGGTTTGGCCATCTGTCTGGGTGTGGAAGGCAGTGGATTTGGTGAGCTTGGTGTCCAACAGTGACCAAAGGCTCAACCTGAATGTGATGAGGAACCGACTATCTCGGTCTGCGATGATGGTTAGTGGGATCCCAAAATGTACCCACACTTGTTCGAAGAATTGCTTGGTACTGGCCTCTGTTGTGATGCTCTTCTTGTAGGAATCTAGAATTGCCATTTTAGAAAAACGATCAATTACCACAAAAACCCAGTCATTTCCCTATTTGGTTGACAAAAGGTCTAACATGTAGTCCATTGAGATGGATTCCCAGGGCCTTTCAAGAGTAGGAAGAGGGGTGTACATGCCTTGTTTCTTAATGGATGATTTGGAAATGGCACAGATAGTGCAAGACCTGATATACTTGTTGACATCCTATTGATGTTTCGACCAACAAAAATGTTGTTGCCGCACTGCCATTGTATTTTCTATGCTAAAGTGTCCTGCCACCCAAGTATAGTGGGCTTCCCAAATTAGTTTAAATCACTCACTTGCTTGAATGCAAAGATGGCCCAGATGGAACAACATTTCATCCCGAATATGGAAATCAGTGACAGTTGTGTTTTCCCCAAACATCTGGTAGGTGGTGGAGAAGTTGGGATCTCTCTCATGTAGTTGGGGCCATTCGTAGATCTCATGGTCATAGGATTTTAACACCATGGTGATTGCTGTAACTGGAGGGCGGTTGAGGCAATTAGTAATGTGGTCGGTGCTTCATGTCTTATACTTGATGTTGAGATGGAACTGCTGCAAGTATGTGGACCACTTATGATTTCGGTCATTTTGGAATTTTCCTTGCGTCTGCATGAACTACAATGCTTATGATCGGTTTGGATGACTATCTCCTTCCCAAGAATGAAATGCCTCCATTGGCGGCAAGCTTGCACAATGGAGTACATTTTTTGTCATAAGTAGGGTATTTACATACGGCATCTGATAGTGTCTCACTATGATAGGCCACAGAGTGTCCATGCTGAGTGAGAATTGTGCCCACATCATATTCTTAAGTATCTGTCTCAATCTGAAAGAGATGTTGCAGGTCAAGTAATGAGAGCATTGGGGCTAAGCACAAGTGTTGCTTCAAATCATCGAACGATTGTTGTTGTGACATGACCCACATGAACTTTTCCTTACCACCACCCCTGGTTACTTGGTTGAGGGCCCATGGAATATGGGAGAATCCCAACATGAACCTGTGATAGAAATTGCCAAGGCATAAAACTTTATGAAGCTAAGTGAGTGTGGTTAGGGCTATCCAATCATGAATGACCTAGATCTTGGTTGGATCCACATGCACCCCATGCTCATCAGCAATGTAGCCCAGGTGTTGTATCATGTCCATATTGAAGGAGTGTTTTTCCAAATTTTCATATATCTTGTGTTGTCGCAGAGTGTGCAGAACCTATTGAATATGTTGCAAGTGTTATGCCCAATTCTTACTGTAGATGAGGATGTTATCCAGATACATCAACACAAAAGAAATGGTGAAAGGCCACAAGATATCATCCATCATCCTCATGAAAGTTGTTGGGGCATTCGTCAAACCAAAGGGCATGACCAACCATTCAAAAAGACCTTCTTTGGACTTGAAGACAATTTTCCATACATTTATCTACTCTATTGGGACCTCATGGTATCCAAACTTCAAATCAATCTTACTGAAGTATTTGGCCCACTTGAGTTGGTCAAGGATATCGTTTATTCAAGGAATTGGGTACCAGTTCCTGACTATGATTTTATTTAGGGCCTGATAATTGATGCAGAGTTGCCAGGTCCCATCTTTCTTCTACACAAGCAGGATAGGGCTTCCACACAGTGATGAGTTGGGTCAAATGTGCCTATTTTGGAGCAATTCTTGGATATAATGCTTGATCTCCTCATTTTCTAACAAAGAGTGACGATAGACTATCCCATTGGGTAGCGGTGCTTCGGGGGTCAGATCGATTGAATTCTTGACCTGACAGTGCATAGGTACCCTAGTGGGTGAGGAGAAGATGTCTTTATATTATTCCATGACCTTATCCACTTTCTTATGTTGCATGGAGAGATCGGTCGCAGAGGCCATGGATGTGGTTACAACCTTCCACTCACTTTGAGAGTGAATCACAAAGAAGACAAACTTCTCGTTCTGAGAAATGACCTTCCCGCATTTCTTGGCAGAGATCCAGGAAATAACAATAGGTGGGACTGCCTCAGGTATCCTATACAATTTCCTATCCAAGGTAATAATAACACTGTGAGGCCTAGACTCATATACAACATGATGTTTCCATAAACAAGGTTGGCCCAAAATAATATCACAAACTTCAAGGGGAGAAACATCACACAATACCTCATCTTTGAAGGGCTTGATGCCATAGGACAGGCGACACTGTTAGCTGACGCAAAGATCGCTTTCGTGGCAGAGCCATCCGATGGTGTATGGTTGTGGGTACAATGTTGTTGGCAGGGCCAGTCGCTTAACGGCCTCCATTGAGATGAGGTTCTTCTGGCTACCATTATCAATGATGAAGTGCAACGGAGTACCCTTCACCCACATCTATGAATGAAAGAGGCTCTCACCTTCCTCTAACTCATCAGGTTCACCTGGTTGGATCTTGGTAGTAGCAATAGTGTCATTGGGTTCCTAATCAATAATTTGTCCCCCCTTTTCTAGTTTTGACTCACAGTCAGAACCCATGTCTGATTTAGAGGCTTTCACCTTAGAAACCAATGACATCTTTGAGTGGCAATCAATAGTGTTATGCTAGGGGTTTTTATTGAAGTCTCATCATTTCTCGGTGTCTTTCTTCATCTTTCCATTGTCTTTCTTTGTTTGTGGCTTAAATTGGTTGTCCTGAGGATGTCCATATTTTCTCTATTATGACGAGTTCCCAGACCCAAACTGTTGTGTCTTTTGTTTAAGCCTTTGCTCGATTATCACAGCATATCGATAGGTTGTTACGAGGAAAATGTCTCTATGTCTAGGGGTAAACCACAACAAATGGAAATGACTACATAAATCAACTCTACTCTCAAGTATGTTATATAAACAAATATGCTAACAAGACAAGATAAAAGGCCTAGCTCGTCCAGACATTCGATGAAGTCCACCATTGAGCACTGACCCAAAGCAATATACATGCAACTAGTCCTCAACAACCAAGCAACGCAAAAATATGGTGATAATCTATGGTGTTATCACATTCAATAGCATAATCCATCAACATTCATAACAAATACGCCCATGGAATAATAATTCAAATATTTGCAAGATGTTAATTAGACAAAAAAAGAGTATTTCTATTAAGATATAATTAGCATAAGTGAATAAGTTACAGACTTCTGTGTTGGCATAGTTCAAAACCAAGAAATTAAGATCCTTCCAGCTGGGCCTCCACCACTTCAATCCTCCACCAAAGGCAAGATCATATAAGAGAGACAATGAAGTTCTCAATCAATAAGGGAAGAGCTTGGGGGATGAACAATGTGTTCAGACTTAAAGGACAAAGGGATGCAGACTCAATGTGAAGTGAATAATTCCTATAGAGTAACTTTGCTCTCAAAGTTGAATTATTACTCCCCTTTTCCATAGCTCGGATTCGGCCCATTTATAGCCTTTAAGTGGAACTGAAGGGTCGAGTCAGAATGTTTCCAATATATGGAAGGCCAAGGATCATTGATCTCGTGACGTGACATGGAAACCCGACACTATTTTTCAATTTTGGGCACATTTCTCAATGTACGAGGGTTGTAGTGGTGCAACCTGCGTATAAGCATGTTGTATAGTAGGCAAGGTGCATATATGTGGAAAAATTGTATTTTTAGCTATGGGATTTGCAAAAGGGGACTTCAAGTCTGCATAGGGAAATGGAAAAAGGCCTTTTATGTAAGATTGCATGGGGTGAGACAAATCTTGCTATAATTGATGCTCCTAATGTGTGAGGTCAGAGGAGTATCTGCAATGGTCGAAATACATTATAAAAACCTAGAACTGGAGTAATGGGGACCCAGCTAGAAGAACTATTTGCTCATTACAATTTGTATTGACTTTGCATACATGGATGCCAATTTGAATTACATTGTAGATCCATGTGAAAATATACTGAACAACTGTCATAGTCATGAACAAGGCCCAGTAAAACTAGTCTCAAAATCAATCTAAAGATATCTATATACAATGGAGTACAATCTGATCTCCCATGATCATTGAAGTCATACAGGTACTGGTCCAATGAAAGGGTAGAAACAGCTCAGGAAAGTTGTGGCTACATATTGATGTCTTCAATTCTTCTACACAATCCACCAAAGGTGCAAGTCTACATCATGTGAATAAAGGAGTTGAGGTCAAACACAATGAGACTTCGTTTGATTACCAATCATTGAGGTATACTGTTAACAAATGTGAGACAACCTACCGATGATGAAATTAGGTATCAAGGCACCGAGTACATTCTTACACGTGTGAATAAAGGAGTCAGGGTCGAACACTTGAAGAATCCATCGATCAGGAGATATTGATGTATTCCCAACTTTCGATGGCGAGAGAACCTGCCACTAATGACTGCAAGCCTCTAGGTACTTATTGGACTCTAGGTCTCGTTTCCATAATAGATGAGTTGAAGTCGATGGAATGAAACCCATTGAAAGGAGAGCATTAAGAAATCTCTCATCATTCATCACGAGGTACAAAGCATGAGCTTGATGATTTGGAGGAAATCAGATAAAGAACATCTTCACGAACCAACGACCCTGTGTGTCTTTCGCGTGTGCCAAGTGCAAGTGGTACATGAAAAAGACCCTCTGAATAACATCCAATGAGGAAAGTTGTTGACAAAGGCGAGGAAACTACCAATAAGGCTAATGGCATCCAAGACACTGCATGAATCTCAATGTGTGAATAGATGTCTTGTCGTCGAACACAAGGGAAACCACCCAATCAATGACCAATGATGAAATGTCGATTGTTGGGTTCAAGGTTACCTACCAATGAGGAAAGTAGGACCAAGGTGCACAATAGGACTACATCTTCATGTGATTTTGAGACAAAGTGAGGGTATGGCCAACATGCAAAGTCAAGAGTTCTGAGGAATGGCCAACACAGGTTGATATACATCCTTTGAACAAGAGCATGAGACATATAGAAGACTATGGCAGCATAGACTCAATGATGAAACTATGAGATGCAGGAGACATCAATCAACTTCTCCATAGGGACTAGAAGAGTAACCAGTCGAGGGAGTAAACTCTCTGTAACGATCTTAGCTTCCTAAGTCCATGCTAAACCCAAAATTATGATGACAAGTGGACTCAAAAATTTTGTGCTTTGTTCAAAGGTGACATGACTATTATCAATATAAGATAATACTCCCTTCCCGCTCGTCTTTTTTGGTTTTTTCATAGTCAAATGAATGCTATGACACAGAGGAGGAAACAAGTGTCACAAGTCAGCAAAACTAGTTCCAGCAATGGAACATACCTATGATCAATGCAAGGAGGTGCATGCGGGAGATGGACACTAGGGGGAATGTTCCCTCTTGGGTATAGGGTGTCAAGTTGTAAAGGATATAAATGAGGCTCTGCTTGGTTGATGATGAAAAACTATTGAGGCAAACTGTTTATAATGCAAAATTAGAACCAACAATAGGCTCAATACTACAAGCAAGGGCATGAGATGAAATCACAACTTAATGCCAAAAAAAATCATTTTTCATAATCTTAGTCTACTTGGTTTGAAAAAAGGATAAACTTGTACCAAATAGACATCCTTTCAAATCCAATTTACAAGTGTGAAAGAGACAAGTTCACTCGGCAATCTTTTCACTTTTTGAAAACGAGTTGAAAAAGAGCTTAACTAAGACTCGCGACCTTTCAAGTCCAATTTAACGAGTGTGAAAGGGAAAAATTCACTTAGCAATCTTTTCATTTTTTAGACAAGTCGGAAAAGAGCTTAAATCAGACTCATTTGGGAGTTTCTAGGCGGCATGTCACGGGGGAGGCCAAGGCTCCTGTGCTGGACTTCTATTAAATGTCAGTATCTTACGAATAACCGATACAAGCTTGGGAAAACCCAAATCTCTCCAAGTCGAGGAGAGTTCTAGCAGAGGTTGCCTTCTCCGTAATATATCAGACAATGTCTCTTACTTGAAAGGACATAGGAGGAGGCATTGGATACCCCACAAGACCATCCCAATCAAAGGGAACCTCTCCAAGACTTGGAGGGAGAGTACTCGGGGAGAGTAAAACTCTCTCTTGTTCAGAAGGTGCAATACTAGAAATGTTAATGACATAGTATAGAAGGTATAGAACTAGAACTAGAAGAGTCGGATTGACCGAAAATTGCATCAGCACGACCACTTCTTCAACCATTAGTTGAGTAGGATGTGACACGACAAGGTCAAGAGACGCATCACCCCCAAAAATAGGGGTGGTTTCGGTCGAAGGTTGCATCAACACGACCATTGGTTGAACAAGATGCAAGACAACAAGGTCAAGAGATGCATCACTCTCTAAAAGAGGATGGGTGTCAACCGAAGATTGCATTGGCGTGATGGTTGTATCAACCAGTGAAGATTGGGAAACCAAAAATGACTCAGAACCTGGAGGGCCCCCAGACAAGGACCACGCTTCTGGTATCGGAGCAGTAGCAGGACATAAATGAGTAAGGTTATTTCCTTCGCAAGTCCTGCAAAGGAATTTAGGCTTACATCTGACATGTCTAGGTTTCTCAATCGTATGAATGCCCCCAACATGACTTTTAGTGACTGGTGACATGCTCTTAGCATGACTGGTAGAAAATCTCCACCATGACTAGCAGACGTTGGTGATGAATCCCCAACATGACTAGTAGAGGTTGGTAATATATGTGGAGTGTGACTAGCAATGACTAGACTTGTGCCCCCACCATGACTTGCAGCGACTAGTTGCTGGTATTCAACATGACTTGTAGAGATTGTTGACCAATCTCCAACATGACTAGCAGAGGTTGGTGATATAATTCCATTATGAACTACAATGACTGGACTTGTGGCAACAGTGGGTTGTGGCATTTGAGACCAAGGTCTGGGGAAAGACTAGTTTTGAGACATTGCATGCCAGGAAGGGTCCTAGTATACACCCTGACCCTATATGGTAGGATAGTATCCTCCTCCATATTGATTCATAAAGGGTTTCAAAGGCATCAACACCGAGGAATCCACTTACGAAGAGAAAGCGACATGATAAGGGTTACTCATGTGAGGATATATGTTTCCCCCAAACAAAGGAACTTCGTGAAGGGGGTTGCCCATACTATAAAAATAACTCCCCCGGGATGAAACACCAAAGGACAGATGGAGGTCCTCCACGGGAAAAGAGTTCATAGGAACTGACATAGCGGAAGAAAGATATGTGGATGGAGTGTAATAGTAGAATTACTTCCCATTTGAGCATTTGCTCCTGGAAAAATGGATTCGTAGGAAGGAAGATTCCAACCTCCTACCGTAAGAGTTGTTTGAGGGATAGGACTCCCACCAAACGGAGAGGGAGAATAAGGAGGCATCATGCCCCCATACCCGAAACATGGATTCACATGAGGAGAGACAGAATATGGCAAGTGCAAAGACATGTCTGGCATACCATGAGAAAAAAGATTAGAGACTCAAGGCATTGACTAAGTACCATAATTTTTCATACCATTATGAAAAGTGAATGGATTCATCCCCATGAAATGAGTGAACGTCATGGGGAAGGTAGAGGTAAATGAGGGAGTCAAAGGAACTCCACTATCCATGATAATGAAAACTCAAGGCACAATATAAGATCCTAAGGTCAACTAATAATCAAAGAGCACACCAAAATACAATAAACAAAAGTCCAATATGCACACAAACAGGATAAAGTGGTTGAAAGGTACCTCCCTCTCTAAAGTAGGTATGCCTTGCCCAAGAGGGGCCTAAGACTCCGCTGCTAAATATTGGAGGGGAAAAAATCAATTATAAGGGCCTTCGTGGGCTTAACAACCAGTCGGTCAGATCCCCTCAGAGAGGTAATCCTCCATAAAGGTTGTATGTTGTCCAACCCTTATCTGACCCAGGGTACCTACAGAATAACCTCTACAACTAACCTATGTGGTATCTAAGTCAAGCAACTAATCAACCACGGTATAACCGATGCACAGGCTAATAGTCATAAGTCAGGTCCACTATATGGGCAGGGTAGCAAAGCCTGAAACCTTGAAAGCATCGCCTCTCACGGAGGTAAGGGCACTAGCAAGATTCCTTGATATGAATAGATCCCCAGAAATATCCCTGATGTTAAGAAGGTATCAGGGGGATATCCCTTCAACCAACCTCACACAACCTCGTTCTTAACTCTGGTGTAAGTGGAGCCTCCTGATATTACCGATTATATAATGGATTTCTCCACTCCCTTAGTCAGACACATATGTTGATTCAATAGCCTTGGAGAAGTTTACTCACAAAATCCTAGTTCAAGGCACTAAATCCTAAACTAGTTTGTGCACCCTAGAAAATAAAATCGTTACTAATCAATTTTAAATTATAGTGTTAATTTTAATGGCCTTTTCTTACTTAAAAGGTGATGTCATGAAACTAATGATGTTATGACTCAGCAAGTAAAATAAATGAATATGAATATAATGCAAAGTCCTAACCTCAACTTCCAATAAATGATATGCTTCTTAGAAATGCAATTTTCAATTCAATCCCGTAACTATAAATAAAAATGCAATCTTTCTTTACATGCACTAAGATAAATGACAAAGACTCAAGAGATCAAAATGTCAATCAATGTAAAATGCCTAATATTTTTGTATTTTAAATATAAGAAAAAATGAAAATGCAAGGATTGAACAACAACTTGATACAAAGACTCTATTGTGTATAGATAGAGACAACCCAAGTAGGATATCAAGGAGCAAAACACCCAGCCCAAGGTGCAAGGACAATCAAAATGAAAATATGATGAGAAAGGAATCACCCAAAAATTCAACCAAAGATAGGTTTCCTGTCATTCCACAGACACTTAGCAGTCACTACAGAGACCCAAGAAGACTCAACAATCATCAAAACCTACCAAGCAACCACCAAACCCATCAAACAAGCAACAAAGGTTGATGTACGTGAATGTTCAAGGGAAAAGCGCGTATGTACGCAACTTGCAGAAGGACAACACGCGTATGTACGCGACTGTCAAGAAAAAACCCGTGTATATGTGTCAAAACACAACTAGGCTAAGGAGAAGGTTAAAAGACTCAGACCCGAAGTGAACAGAGGTTGTCAAACAATCATACAACAAGAAACCCAATATGAATGAGAGCAATCTAAGGAGAAAAACACTCCAAACCCAAAAAAAGAAGATTCAATCCCCAATATGGTCGCCAACTCTGTTACGAGAAAAATCTCTCTATGGCTAGGGGTAAACCACAATAGACGGAAATGACTGCAAAAATCAAATCTACTCTCAAGTATGTTATATAAACAAATATGATAACAATATAAGATAAAAGGCCTACCTCGTCCAAACGTTCGATGAAATCCACCGTTGAGCACTTGACCCAAAGCAATATACATGCAACTAGTCCTCAACAACCAAGCAACACAAGCATATGGTGATAATATATGATGTTAGCACATTCAATAGCATAATCCATCAACATTCATAACAAATACGCCCATGGAATAATAATTCAAATATTTGCAAGATGTTAATTGGACAAGAAAAGAGTATTTCTATTAAGATATAATCAGTATAAGTTAATAAGTTACAGACTTCCATGTCGGCATGGTTCAGAACCAAGAAACTAAGCTCCTTCCAGTTGGGCCTCCACCACTTCAATCCTCCACCAAAGGCATCATATAAGAGAGAAAATGAAATTCCCAATCAATAAGGGAAGAGCTTGGGGGTTGAACAATGTGTTCAGACTTAAAGAACAAAGGGATGCAAACTCAATGTGAAGTGAATAATTCCTCCAGAGTAACTTTGCTCTCAAAGTTGAATTCTTTCTCCCCTATTTTGTAGCTCGGATTTGGCCCATTTATATCCTTCAAGTGGAACTAAAGGATCGAGTCAGAACATTTCCAATATATGGAAGGCCAAGGATCATTGATATTGTGACATGACATGGAAACCCGACACCATTTTTCAATTTTGGGCACATTTCCCGATGTACACGGGTTGTAGTGGTGCAACCTATGTATACTCATGTTGTATAGTAGGCAAAGTGCATATATGTGGAAAATTTGTACTTTAGCTCTGGGATTTGCAAAAGGGGACTTCAAGTCTGCATAGGTAAATGGAAAAAGGCCTTATGTGTAATATTGCATGGGGTGAGGCAAATCTTGATATAACATAGGCCGTGCCCAAGGACAAGATGTCCAGAAACTCCATTTATGTCTAGATGTATCTATGCAGGCCACTGCGGTATTTGAGCACCAGATGTCGCTCGAAATCTTTAATACCCATCTTGGTGCGTAAGGTATGGAAGATATTTGTGAACTTTGGCACTGTTTGGTCCCTTTCCTGTCACAGTGTGGTCCATCTTGTGTACAAGTCGTCATAACTTCCAACAATATAGTAGTGTTCCTTAATAGCATCCCTAAAGGAATCTTACGTGAGTGCGACTGTAAATAATGAGGGTTCCTTTGTTGCCTTTTGCTCACAGAAAGTCTCCCACCAATCTTTGACATGGGGAACGACTTTGAGGAGCACAAATGTAATTTTCTCTATTGGAAAAGTTATGGATAGAAAAATACCTTTCTAGCATATTCAACCATTTTTCTACAGCCTTTGTGTCTATATAACCACTTTCCTGATGATGTATCTTGATAGGCAGTGGTCAATAGGTTCTTTTTTAGGTTATTTTGGATAGGATTTCTATGCTTTGTCTTGTTTCACACTTATGATCTCGTTTTGGGTGGTGAATCCTAGTCGTGTTGTAATAGACTGAAGTAGTGTGATCTTTCCTTTTACTCATAGTGTAAGAACTCTCTGTAGAAGTGAAGGTTTGTCATTGTCTTCTCAAGTGTCATGGGGATTGAGCCTATGAGTACCTTAGGAGGGAGGTAAACATATGGATTACTCTTTGCGTACATTGACCTACGTGAAAACCTGGGACGGGACAACTTATGCAGATACCACCTGACCCACTCTTTCTCTTGCTCAAGCAAGGCACTTCCCCCAAAGCACAAGAATTCACAATTTACATTAGAAATCATAGTTCCAGGTCGTATAAGGAGTAAATGCACACACGATATCACTTATTGGTTCTAATCTATATATACCAAATATTCTCTACAGGCCCCCAATCTTAGGCTCGAATGGGTATCTCTTTGTACGCCTCTTCTACTTAATAGGACGTGCCTATCACCTTCCTAGAGAACGGAGAAAATAGGAATATCAAAGTTGATATGTACCTTGAAGGGGGTGGCACCTCCGCTCAAGGAAGATGCACCGCCTATTGGTAGTCATCGAAGGATTTGTGCAAAAATATACATCATCTTGTTTCTCTCTTGAGTGAGGGCTTCCTCAAGAAACAATTTGAAAGGATCTCATGTCTCATCATATTTCTTTTCTCCCACCAAGGAAGGTCGCTTGGGCATGCGAGAGCTCTTGTCCTCAAGAGAAACAAGCTCGAGAACAAACTCTTTGTATCATGACCTTGTCGAGGACATGCACTAAAAAGGACAAGGAGCAAACCATTATGATATCACTGATCCAGATTTTATGAGAAAAATGAAATGAATACAAATATATATTATTAACACAGGTTTTCAATGAACAATAACAGATATACAGTAAAACTTAGCTTCTATTAATAAATAAATATGTTGAAACTATAGAATGCAGACTGAAACAAGCTTGCTAGAATGGTGGTGGCTTATCTCTGAGAAGAGATGTGATGGCTACGCTCATTCACAAGAATATGAGTACAATGAGGCTCCAAAGGTATTTTTACATAAAAACATGAATGCCAAAACCCTAAAAATACAAAAACCTAACCCTAGGTGATGAAGCACCAAAAGTCATGTGGGCCCCGTTAGGGTAAGCTAGTACATCAACTTCTCGGCGTCGTAACATTTGCATATAATCTTTGTTTCAAGCGCATGATAGCCTGTTAGAAAGGTCTATCCGATGACTACAAATTATGTTGTCACACTCTAAATTCTTTTACAATGTGACTATGGAGGGCCCAAAAAACGTTGTTTAGGGCCTCAAAACGGCCCCAGAAATTTAGGACCCAAAAAGCTAGAAAAAAACTACCAAGATGAAAACTAAAATTGTCAAGATGAAATATGCAAGTGAGCCAATTGGAATAGGTGGTTGGCCACCAATATCCACCTGGATCAACTCCTAACTTGTATATTCTCCAGTTTTGTCAAGTGATAACAAACAATAAGGCAATGAAGAGGGCACTCAACACTAGGAGTGCCATAGACTGCAAATGCAATCTTTGGTTTCAGGTGATCACCTTCCATAAATCCTGCCCCACCATGTATACCACCACCACCAACTTCAAATTCAACGTCTCCACTTCCTTTTTCATTCAAAACAACCTCATTTTCCTCTTTCACTACACAATGTAACCCTAAATCCCTTTCTTTGAACCGTAACAAACAAAAAATCGTCAAATGAAGCTCTTTTTGGACAAGATCCAAGGTCAAATGCATTATGCCCTTTCCATTTCATAGAATTTTTTTACCTAAAATCCAAACCAGAGGTGGCATGTGGGGTACCCAGTCATAATCCATCATGCTAATAGAAACTAGAATGTGAAGGTGAAGAACGAGGGTCCTATATATATATATATATATAGATATATATATATATATATATAGATAGATAGATAGATAGATAGATAGATAGATAGATAGATATGATCTTTTCATCAATGTGACTTATTATAGAATTGTATTAAATGAGCATAAACTGAAATGCACAATAAAGAAGGAAAGTTCAATGACAAAGAGACATAAGCATTAGATATGAACACCAAAACTTAATAACAGAGTCCATCCCTGGTGGACTACGTCTCTGGGTCCTTCTCTCAAATGGGTAGGCCTTTTTATTAACTCGGCGAAAGAATTTGGCAAAATACATAAGTATAACTCATTCTAGAGTTAAGATGCAAAAGCTTTGCTCAGATCACAAAACAAACAACACTATTGAATTCATGGAGTCGAATTACCCAAAAACGACTATCTCCACGCCTCGATCTGAGTTTGGCACTTTCAGGCCCAAGAGAAATTATGTCTCGGTTTCTGTGCCTGCAACCTGCAATAAATTCATAAAACTTTGCCTCAAAAAATGTGCCTGGTCGTACCGTCGTGCCCCCTAATCCTCTCTCCCATGCACTAGCAAATACCACTTTTTAAATTTAATGTTGGGCGGAGTTAACAACTTGGCCATTTGGCCCAATGGTTGGTGAAGTATTATTTAGGTGTTTAGTTGGGGGAGGTCCTGGGGTCAAACCCGTGGACCTCCTCCCTTTGGATTGTTTGTTTTAACCATGGAACATTCGGATAGAACCTCTACTAACTTTAGAGGCAACGATGTGTTTGGCGGATTGTTTGTTGTAGCCAGTCGGATATGTATTAAATTGGCAGATTGAGGGTTGGTGCCAACCAACCCCACCTTTTTTTTGAAAAGTTTGGTAGTTCGACCTCACTCTGAATTTTCTCGCTGCCACGTGGTAGCCCATGACTGGGCCACGTGGTGGCCTTTCATTGGCCCACGTCACCACACTGCAAGGTCATGCCACATCATCCCTGTCGCATCAGCTTGCCACGTCAATTATCGGGTGGTTGTACGGTCTGCCACATGGCTGTACGGACTACCATGTAGCTGTACGAACTACCACATGGTTGTACAAACTGCCACGTAACACTTTTCCATTGGTCCACGGACTGATCGGAAAACGCCAAAAAAGAGTGACACATGGGAACCTTTGGTGTTGCCACATCATCATGTTGATGTCATCATGACACATGGTAGTCTTTGGTGTTGACACATCATCGTGATGACGTGGTCATGACACATGTCACCCTATGTGTGTGCCACGTACCATGTACAGACGTTGACGTCAACAGTACAGATGTTGACTGGGCTAGGTTGACCAAAACTTTGATCGTGAATATCTTTTGATCCGTAACTCTATTTGATGAGACGTTTATGTCGTTGTAAATCTTGTGACGCGCTCTTCGTGATGATGTCAATTTCACTAAGTTTTGAAGACTTTGAATTTTTTCCTTTTCTCTATCTACTGAGGCCATTCTGAGCTTCTTGAAGTGCTTCTATGAATGTTGAGTTATCCTTAGACTTCTCTAGATCCATTTTGGATCACGCCTTCCCACTGAGATATTTTTGGACCACCAAAAGCTTTCATCAATCAACAAATAAGTGAGGGAAGAGTTCTCTCACCTTGTCTTTCTCAATCGATTTTTACTTGTTTGGATGTGTGCCCTTTAAGCCCACTCGAAGATAATCAACATCACCCTTGCGTGAAGTCCTCATCCTTCTGTCCATGATGATATATTCCTTCAACTCGTCCAAGTAATCAAGATAAAACTCATTAACTGGAGGTATTGAAACTTCCTCACCCTGAGCCATGATCATGGGAGGCTCAAAAAGTTTCAAGTTTTCCACATTTACAACTGAGTAGATCTGCATATAAGGTGGAATATCTAAACGAAAAGCATTGGTGTTGCTTTTCTCCAAAATAGTGAAGGGTCCATATCGGATAGGCTTGAGTTTCTTGCCTCCACCCTTCAATTGTTCCTTGTTGATGTGAAGCCATACATGGTCTCCAACCTGAAACTGATGATCAACCCTGTGTTTGTCATGTCGAGCTTTATATTGTGCTTGACTCTTCTCCAATTATTCCCTAATTGCTTGGTGTACTTGTTGGATCCTTTGAATGAACTTTCGGGCCCTGTCTTCATTTCCTCTTCATTTGAATCAACATCTTTCCCATACATCAAGTCCAAAGGGACCTTAGGAAAATACCCAAAACATGTCTCGAATGGAAAACACTGAGTGGAGGAATGTAAGGCTTGATTGTAAGCATGTTGTACATAGGGTATCTTTTCATCCCATAACTTGGGATGCTTGTTGCAGTAGCCTGGAAGAAAAAGTACCATTGTTCAGTTAACAACCTCTATCTGTCCGTCGGTCTGTGGATGGAAAGCAGTGCTCCTCTTCAACTTGGTGTCCATCATTCTCAACAAGTTTGTCCAAAAATATCCAAGGAATCGAGTATCTCAATCTGAGATGATGGATGTGGGTAATCCAAAGTGAACACAAACATACTGAAAGAAGAGATTAGTAGTCTGCTAAGCAATGATCTGCTTTTTACATGGCATCGAGATACACATCTTGCTAAACCTATCCACTACTACATAAAAATAGTCATGACCCCTTTTTGGCATTGGTAAACCCCCTACAAAATCCATGGAGATACTCTCACATGGATGAGATGGAACAGGAGGTGGTGAGTATAGCCCCAATTTTATATTAGTGGGCTTACAAGTAAAACACATCACACACCCCTTTACATATTTAGTTACAATTGCCTTCATATGAGGCCAATAACATAACCTTTGTAGATGAGCCATATTTTTTCCTACCCCAAAATTCCCAGACACAAGATAAGTGTGAGCTTCTCATATTACATGTACTCGTTCACTTGTAGGAATACATAGCTTTCCAAGATAGTAGAGTAGTTTTCCCTGTAGACAATAGTTCTCTACTTGTGCACCATAGGTTAGCTTTTCAAATACCTCTTTAAAATATTCATCAACGTCATATTGTTCCACATAGCTATCATGAGATAAAGAAGCATTCTTAAAAATAATAGAAGCAACAATAAGAGGTCTAGAAAGCATATCAACTACCTTGTTACTTGTACCATTTTTGTATTTGATTACCAAATGAAACTGTTGAAGAAAACCCATCCACCTGTAATGTCAAGATTGTTGCAACTTGGTTTGTGCTTGGAGATAATGTAAGGGCTAATGATCTGTATGTATGATTGTTTCCTTCACTAACAAGTAGTGCTTCCATTTATTTACACTTTGAACTAATTCATACAACTCTTTATCATATGTAGGATATTTAACAATAGCTTGGTTAAAAGTTCCAAAGTGGTAACAAATAGGCTTACAATATTGCATCAATACTGCACCCATGGCATATCCGTTGTCATCTGTCTCGATCTCAAAAGGTTGTTGAAGATTCACCAGTGTTAATATTGGTGCGGTATTGATCTTTTCCTTCAAAGTGTCGAAGGATTTTTGTTGTTTTCCTCCCCATTGAAAAGGTTTCTTCACGCTGGTTAAGGCATGCAAAGGAGCTACGATGAAATAGAAATTTTCTATGAATCTCCTCCAATAATGAATTGCACCCAAGAAGCTCCGTGTTTCGGTTACATTTGTGGGCTCAGACCAATTTACAATTACATCAACCTTGGAAGGATCAATTTTCAATTGTCCTCCTACAATATGACCTAAGTACACTAGTGTTGTCTAGACAAATTCACATTTGGAAAATTTTACATACAACTTTTCCCTTTGCAAAGTATCCAATACTTTCCTTACGTGCCTTACATGTTCATCCCACATCCTACTAAATATAAGAATGTCGTCTAAATATACAATTACAAAATCATCTAGAAATGGCTTGAATACATCATTCATCACATGCATGAAGGTTGTCACATCATTAAAAATCCCAAACAACATAACTAACCACTCAAACAATCCCTGTTTGGTTTTAAAGGCAGTTTTCCATGCATCTTGTTCTGCAACCATGATCTGATGGTATCCACTGTGCAAATCCAACTTAGTGAAATAAACAACATTCTTTAATTGATCAAGTAAATCATCTATACAAGGAAGAGGGTATCGATTTTTCACCGTGATTTTGTTTAAGGCTCTATAATCAACACACATTCACCATGTTCCATCCTTCTTTGGCACCATCACGAACGGAGAACCACAAGGAGATGAACTGGGAATGATGACCCCTTGATCCAATAAGCCTTGTACTTTGTACAACCGATATCCTATACATGCCCACACTAGGAAGAGGAGACTCTTGTTGAAGATGTATTTCATGTTCGATTTCCCTCTTAGGAGGTAGTCCATATGGTTCCTGAAAGATGTCATCATACTTAGAAACAATATCAATTAATTCTTTCTTATGAGAAGGATCACATCCTTGGAAGGCGTCAAATGTTTCAACATCTTTTTCTCTTACGACCATGAGTACATATCTCTTATTAGTGTTTATGAGTCTCTTGATTTGTCTTTCACTAACAAGTGTTGTGTTTACCCTCATGTTGTGGGCTCTAATAATATATTCCACCCCCCCTTTAGTAATGTGATATTTATTCTCATAACAAAAGAAGATTTATTTTCTATCATAAAGATAAGGACTCCCTAGCACCATGCCACATATATCAAGTGATACAATATCCAAATCCACTTCATCAATCAACTTTGAAGCAATAGCAAATCTAACCCTACACTACTTGATGACATTAAGTTTTTCTTTATCACATACCCAACCAAGAGGATAAGGATTTGGATGTGGTTTAGTTTCAAGACCCGTATTTTTGACAAGTTCTTCAGATATCAAGTTTAATTGGGAACCCGGATCAAATAATGTATCTATCTTAGTGTGATTAGATACAACTCTTATAGAAATAATTCATTCCTCTTTCTTTCATCACCATGAGATTCATTATTGGAATTTGAAGTAGCATGAAGGGAATCTTTATCTTGTACTCCAACCGTTGTGATATTTTCCTCATCTCCTGAATCAGAACCAAGATCTTGTTGCATTGTAGCAACGGTCTTTGTCTTCCCCTTTCCATTGAACTGTTTCGGTCTTTTCTCTGGATGTAATTTCCAACAGTGTTCATCATCGTGACCATTCTTCTTGCAATTCCCTTCTCCCCTCTTTACAGTGGTGGTCTTTTTGTCCTTCCTTTGAAACTTTCCTTTAAATTGCTTATGTGGGAATTTGGAAGGTTTCTTTGCGAGATCTTCTTGAACATGCTTTCCCATGTTCTCAAGGTGAGTGGATTGCACATAAACTTCATCAAGACTAGTGGGGTTAAACAATAGTAAAGTATGACGAATATAATTGTGTAGTGTGCCAAGATACTTCATTAAAGTTTCATAAGAATCTAAAGGAATGTTTAATGCAAGAGCTTTCTTCCTAAATTCTTCCGTGAAACTTTGGACAGTTTGACCTTTACTTTGTCTTAAAGTTTACCATTCTGTCATTGCTTTATGTAAATAACCCAATGGGTAAAATTGCTTCCTTATTGCTGATTTAAATTCTGACCATGAGGAAAAAAAATTACAACACTTACTTATGTCCTGAAGTTTTCTCTCCCGCCATACGAGAGCGGTGCCTTCCAACCAAAGAGAGGCCAATTGAACTTTAACTTCCTCTTCATCAATCTATTGAACACGACAATATACTTCAACCTATCGGATCTAATTATCTACATTTTCAAGATTAGCATCTCCATTAAACATAGGTAAATCAAATTTTACATCAAACTTTAATAATGGTTTCTTAAAAGAAGTTTTATGGCTAGAATGATGAGAATGATCAGAGGAAGAAGAGCTAGAACTCAATGGTGAAGATGGAGGCTCGGGAGGGTCTCCTCAAGCCCCTTGATTCACTGAAGCATTTTCATTCGTTGATGCTTCCTTTTTCTTCCCTTTCTTTGCCATTCTCTTCTTGTAATCTCCATACATTTTCTCGACCATATCTGACATGCGATAGACGACCATATGGAATTTTTTCTCATGTTCATCATGCTTGTCTTCTTCATCCATTTTCTTCCTTCGGATGCAGGACCAACTTCAGGGTTGAAAGTGTTAAGTGTTCCTTCACCCTATTTATGCTTGGCCCTAGTAAGCATTCACACTCAACAATTCAAGTCAAAGATGACTGCTCTGATGCCAACATGATCTGAGGTATTTTCATCCATGTGACTTATTAAAGATTTGTATTAAATGATCATAAAGTGAAATGCACCATAAAGAAGGAAAGCTCAATGATAAAGAGACATAAGCATTAGATCTGAACACAAAAACTTGCTAACTGAGTTCGTCCCTGGTGGACTACCTCTTCGGGTACTGCTCTCAAATGGGTAGGCCTTTTTATTAACTCAGCAAAAGAATTTGGCAAAACACATAAGTATACCTCATTCTGGAGTTAAGCTACAGAAGCTTTGCCCATATCGGAAAACAAACAACTCCACTAAATTTGTGGCATCGAATTACCCAAAAACGGTTGTCTCTAGGCCTTGATTTGAATTTGGCACTTTTAAGCCCAAGATAAATTATGTCTCGGTTTATGTGCCTACAACCTGCAATAAATTTACAAAACTCTGCCTCGAAAAATGTGCCTGGCCATACCATCGCGTGCCCAACTCCTCTCTCCCATGCACTGGAAAATACCACTTTTTAAATTTGATGTTGGGCAGAGTTAACAACTTGGTCGTTTGTCCCAACGGTTGGTCGAGTATTATTTAGGTATTTGGTTTGGGGAGGTCTTGGGGTCAAACCCATGGGCATCTTCCCTTTGGCTTGTTTGTTTTAATTGTGGAACATTTGGATAGAACCTCTACTAACTTTAGTGGCAGTGATATGTTTGGCAGATTGTTTGTTGTAGCCAGCTGGATATGGTGGGATATGTATTAAATTGGCAGATTGGCAGTTGACGCAAGCCAACCCCACCTTTTTTTTTTTTAAAGTTTGGTTGTTGGCCTCACTGTGCATTTGCCCGCTGCCACGTGGTGGCCTTTCATTGGCCCACATCACCACATTACATGGTCATGCCACATCATCCATGCTGCATCATCTTGCCACCTCACCTGTCGGGTGGTTGTACGGTCTGCCACATGGTTGTATGGACTGCCACGTGGCGCTTTTCCATTGGTCTATGGATTGATCAGAAAATGCCAAAAATGAGTGACATGTGGCAACCTCTAGTGCTGTCATGTCATCATGCTAACATCATCATGACACGTGTCGCCCTCTATGTGTCCCATTTACCCTGTACGAACGTTGATGTCAACCGTACTAATGTTGATGTCAGTAGTATGTATGCTGACTCATCCCTGTTGACTGGGTTAGGTTGACCAAAACTTTGACCGCGAATATCTTTTGATCTGTAACTTTGTTTGATGAGTCGTTTACACCATTGGAAATCTTGCGACACACTCTTCGCGATGATGCCAATTTCACTAAGTTTTGAATACTTTTCATTTTTGCCTTTTCTCTATCTGTTGAGGCCATTTTGAGCTTCTTGAGGTGCTTCTGTGAATTTTGAGTTATCCTTAGGCTTCTTTGGATCCTTTTTGGATCAGTTATAGAGATACATCTATCTGTGTTATAAAAAGTACCTCTTAATATAATAAGACACTTCGTTCTCAATAAACTGATGAGACTCAACAAAATGCCCATCAATATGAATTTAGACCATTGGCACTTGAATTGGCTATGGTTCTTCAACAGGTCCCTTGATGGGTCATGGGTCGAAGCAATCAAAGTTGAAAAAAATTGGACCTTACCCAAGACAGTGCCCAAACATGTATCCATATGCAATAAATCGATAGTCCACAACATCCATTTTAGTTTGAAATCCACTAGCATCTTTCTTAGAACCACCATTAATGGAGAAGAGAGAAAAAGAAATCACAATTTGGGGTTGAACAGGGGTCACCAATGTGATGCATTCAAACCAAGTGGAGGTCCATGCATGGGTATAATTCATGCAAACCAAGTGGAGGTCCATGCATGGGTGCTATTATCGCACAGTTTGTAGCTAGGTCAAAAGGCTAGAAGATAGAGGCCAAACTGGCGTAACAGGAACCTACCCCACCCAATGTCACCACAATGGGGAGGTTCTTTCTATTCATGGAGGTTAGGCCCAGGGGAGACATCCCTGGTGACCTGGAGTTTTGAAGAGGCTAAGGTATAAAGGTCAAAGTGAAATTCCCTCTTCACAGGTCACCACCAAGAGCAGATAGTCCAGCTAAACAGCCAATAATGAAGTGTAGACCCAAATGAGAACACCTACCTGGAACAAAGCAATAGAATATTAATACATGCAAGCTATGATTTAAAAGGGTTAGTACTTCATATAACTATCTGATATCAATACATAAGCAATAGATATTGACGAGATCAATGTTTATAAATACAACAATGAAATAATATCAATTCATCAATATATACCAAGATGATGTAGCAATCAGTGTGTCAAATCAATCCTTTATTCAATAAATGCTCTTAAACCATCATCTAATTGTCTATGAAGAAAACTTGTTGTGTCAAGATGGAATAACCAAGGATGACGTCAACCTTATTAGGGTTAGTAGTTTGTTAGGGTCTCAATTTATAAGAGTTTGAAAGTTTGTTTGACCACTATGACTTCAACATTGGAGACCTAAGATCAGTGCCTAAGGGTAAATGGAGTCAAATTAAGGGAGGACGCAAGGTTGAAGGGAAAAAAGGCTAAGGACTAGAGGGAAGGGTTTTGAAGTTCTACAATGGCAAGGCCCCAGAAAAAAAACCCTAGGGGAAAGAGGCTCACTCTGGTGTTGCTTAAGCAAGGCCTTGTGCTCTTTCCTCCTTCCTTAGGTTTAACTTGGCAAAACGACTAGCATAAAAGATAAATCAAGACACGAGAGTGTGGTGAGGGAGAGTGTTGCAAAGGCAAGGCCCTATCACCAAACCCTAGAAGCAAGACGGCCCTAGGTGTAGATAACCTAGGCTTGGGACATCTCCTCCTTCTTGACTTTTAAAGGGACGACTAGCACAGAGGGAAGAAGCAATAAGAGTGTAGCAATGGCTAGGCTCTTCCTTCTTTCTTCAATGGCTGAAAATTTCTCTTTTAGGGGACATGAGACAACGACCTACTTGTGTGTTTGTCCCCTAGGGTTTTAGAATCAACAAAGTTTATAATAAATGAAAGAATACAAGAATACAACCATTCAATTAAGAAGTTTTGCAGAAAAAACACTTACATGTCATGATGAAATAGCATTGCAAACCCTAGTTGTAAACCTTCCTTCAAGAGAAATGCCAAAAATGCCAAGA
>JZKD02S0916332.1:0-15255 GCA_000966675.3 Picea glauca | reverse complement strand
TTTCAGTTTTTAAATCCATATTATATACATATTTAATATGGCTTCTTCCAGTGATATTTTTTTTACCAACACCAACTACTTCCAATGGAAATCCCATATGGGTGATTTATTAAGAAGTAAAGGATTGTACCATATTACCATTGGGAAAGAACTAGAACTTACTGATGATGAAAAAAAATCAAATGGGAAAATAGGAATGACAAAGTATGTGCACTGATTAGAATGTCCATCTCTCCTGATTTAAGGTTTTACCTTCAAAGAATTGATGACTCTGATTAATATTGGGAAAATCTTGAATCTGTGTTTGGTAAACATGATATCATTCAAGCCCACCAAATAGAAAATCAGATAATGACTTTAAGTCCAAATGATTTTTCTTCCATTGAAGACTATTTATTTAAGTTCAAAACACTTAGAATTTTATATGAAGAATGTAACATAAAGTTGGAAGAAGAGTGTTGCATATATATCATTCTTTTTAAGCTTGGTAGTGCATATTTAGTGTTTGTATCTACCTTCTATGCCAACAGAGAAGCTCTAGGGATTGATTATAAAAATCCCTTTCTTTAGCCCTTTTGTGATTCTTTGATTAGAGAGCAAGATAAGCGTGTGCAACTTGGAGTGATCATCACTGCAGGTACCTCCAACAAGGCCTTAGTGGTCCAATGGAAAGTTAAACCCAAGAATCCCAAGAAGCAACATCCTTGCCATAACAACAAGCAAAGAAAGGATCCCAAACCCACTCAGCCAACTTTCGTTCCTAATGGTGACAAAGGAGCCAAATATAAAAATAAGAAGACTGACAAACATTGCAACTTTTGTGGGAAAGATGGTCATGATGAGTCTAAATGTTTTAAGAAGATGGCAACTTTAGAAGTAACGATGAAGAAGCACAACATCAATATTGATTCTACTACTTCTTCTTCTTCTTCTCATGGACATGCACTTTCTGCTTCTGGTTTCTTCTTCAATGTAACTTCTACTTCTTCTTCTGATGAGTGGTTTATTAATTCTAGAGCATATTATCATATGGATAAGGATAGAGCCATATTTTTTGCTCTAAATGAATATGACACAAGAAAATATTTGTTGGTGATGATAGATCTCTTAGTGTTGTAAGATCTGGAACAATTCAGGTAGATAATGGTCATTTCAATGATGTATTATGTGTTCCAAGTCTTTCTTGTAACCTTCTATTAGTATATCAAATCACTCATTCAGGTGAAGGTAAAACCATAGAGCTTTCAACTCACGAAGTTGTAATCAAGGATCTAAACAATCCTCAACATGTTATTGGAACTAGAATTTTTTATGATATTACCAGGTTGTACAAGTTTGACAACTTTGGGTCATCATCTTTTCCTTCAGTTTTTGTTGCTCATAGCGATGACTTGAGAAAACTTTGGCATGAGTAGTTTGGTCATCTAAACTATCGCTCATTGTAGTAACTATGTGATCAACAGATTGTGACTAGTCTTCCTCTTGTTTCATGCAGAGATGGTGTTTGTGTCGGTTGTGTTATCGACAAACATCATCAGGATAAGTTTGACAAACATGCCTCTTGGCACGCCTCAGGCCCTTTGCAACTTGTTTACAATGACTTGTGTGGTCCGCTTTCTTCTCCTTTTTTTTTCTGGGTGCAAGTATTTCTTAACTTTCATTGATGAATTTTCCAGATGCACTCGAGTTTACTTCTTAAAACTTAAGAGCGAAGTTTTTGACAAGTTTTTGGCCTACAAGGCCCTTGTAGAAAAGCAATTTGGACATCAAATTCGAAGGTTAAGAACAGATAATGGAGGTGAATATGTGAAAAATAATTTTACAAGTTACTGCACTATACATGGCATCCAAATGCAACACACTATTCCATATACACCACAACAAAATGATGTTGTTGAGAGAAAGAACCACACATTAAAAGAAATGGCTAATTGTATGATCCAAGCTAAGGGATTAAGTCTAAAGTATTGGGCAGAAGCCATTAACTATCCAAATTACATAGTAAATCGCACTGCCACAAAGGCTCCTAAAAATATAACACCGAAAGAATCATGGACTAAAATTAAACCAGTTGTAAGTCACTTCTGTGTATTTGGCAGTATAGCATGGGCTCACATTCCTGATGATAAAAGGAAAGCATTGCAGCCTAAAAGTGAGAAGTGTATATTTGTTGGTTATTCAGAAGATGTCAAAGGTTACAGACTTCTTCAACCACATTGTAATGAAATTATTATTAGAAGAGATTTTAAAATTGATGAAAATCTCTTGGCCTGTGAACTTAATTTGACATTTGTGCCTTCTTATGTTCATATTTTGGTTTCTTCTTTATATGATGACAGTGAGGATGAAAACCACCTTTGTTTCTCACCTTCCTCTAGATGAGTCCCTTGAACCTTAACCAACACCAACACCATTGCTTTCTAGATGGGTCCATTCAACACGAGAAGTAGTTGGTGATCTTGTCAATGATCCTTCATATCAGCGTCGAACACGTTCATAGTTCCATCCAACCTCTTCTCTTTTAGTTCAAGTTTCAAAGACTCATGATCCATAGACATTTGCAGAAGCTTCAAGTCATCTAGATTGGGATATAACAATGAATGAAGAGTATTGTTTTTTAATGGAAAACGATACTTGGGATTGTGTACCTCTTCCAAAAGGAAGAAAACTTGTTAGATGTAAATGGCTCCACATAACTAAGTATGCATCAATTGGAAGTGTTGAAACACACAAGGCTCAGTTAGTTTCCAAAGGATTTTCCCAAGTTGAAGGAATTGACTACATTGAAACATTTGCCCATGTAGCTAAAATGAATTTCATCCACTGTATGGTTTTCCTTATTGGCTCACATAAATGGGAGGTCCATCAAATGGATGTTAAATCTACCTTCTTGCATGGGGATTTACAAGAAGAAATCTACATGGAACAACCTCGTGGCTATGTCCATAATGACTCTAGCCTTGTTTTTTGCCTTAAGGGATCTATTTATGGTCTTAAGCAAGCTCCCCGAGATTGCTATGCCAAAATGGATAACTTTCTTCTTCACACCAGCTTCTCTAGATGCCATTATGATCTTAATGTATATACCAAGAAAGTAGGAAGCCATCTCATAATCCTTGTCCTTAATGTTGATGACCTTATCCTTACTGGTAGTGACTCAAAACTTTTAAACCATGTGGAAACCAGCCTTAAGAAGAAATTTGAAATCACAAACTTAGGATTTTTGCATTATTTCCTTTGCCTCAAAGTTTTGCAAACCAAGGAAGGTATTAGAAAAATAGGATCATGAAGTAATAAAATAAAACAAATGTGGAAATAAAACACAGAAGATACACAATATAATAGAGACACAAATATACGTGGTTCACCCAGTGTGGGCTACGTCCACCAGAGAAATTGCCAAGTCCTTCCTTTATTATTATTTAGAAAATGAAGGGATACAACCTACAACACACCTGTTGTAACTTCCTCTTCTTCCTCTCACAGTCTCCTCACTCAGAATACGATATTTGCAATAATACATAATCGCAATACATTTCCCTCGTAAAAGAGGGTTGCCTTCTAAGGAAAAAAACCCTAACATAATTTCTACCATCAGATTTGCGACCTTATAATGAACAATCCAGATTTACTATGAAATTACAATATACATTTACAAGGCAATTTTTTCTTCAGAGGCTTTTCTCATGAACCCCGTCGGGGGGGGGGGGCGCTTTCCCCCAGACCCCGTAGGGGGGGTAACCCCCCCTTCACTCCCCCGTGTGGAGGATTGTACATTCTTTCGGGGTGTAAATTCTTCATGGGGTATAAACATGGTTGAAAACAAAGACCTCTGAATCAGGAAGATAATCAAGCTCCAAAACCAACAGAAGGAATTTTTCTTTCCTAGTCTAACTATGCTTGTGACCTTCTTTTTCGCTTTCACATGGAAGATTGTAAACCACCCCCTTCTCCCTTCCAGTCTGGAGTCAAGCTTGTTGCCACCTGTACTTCTTCTAAAGTTGATGCCACTTTGCACCGTTAGTTAGTTGGTATCCTCTTATACTTGACTCATACCCGTCCTGATCTTTCCTTTGTTGTTTGTCTTGTTTCCCAGTATATGAAAACACCCCATGAAAGCCATTAGAAAGTAGCTAAAATGATACTTTGGTATGTCCAGGGTACAGTTCAGTTCGACATACATTACAATTTTGGGGGGGACTCCTTTATTGGTTGGTTTCACTGATTTAGATTGGGCGACTAACCTTGATGATCAGAAGTTTATCGCGGGTTATGTTTTCAGCCTTGGTTGAGGACCTGTCACTCGAACTTGTAAGAAAAAATAGGCTATTGCACTTTCTTCAACAAAAGCAGAGTATCGAGCAATGGTAAGTGCAAGTCAAGAAGCCTTGTGGCTTCGACAGATCCTTTCATAGTTTTGATTCTAGCAGCAACAACCTGCCAGCCTTTGGTGTGACAGTCAGAGTGTCATCAAGCTCACCAAATACCATGTTCAACATCAATGCAACAAACAAATCAAGCTACACATGCACTTCATAAAAAATCCCATTCATGATTGAGTTATTAAAGTGCTCTTTTTCCCTACAAAAGATCAAGTTACAAACATTTTCACAAAGTTTCTTACAGAAGCGAAGTTTTCCAAACTTCAATCTATGTTAGGAGTTAAGGAAGTTGTCATTAAGGGGAGATAGGCTCTAATGCCTCCTTCCTTATCCTATTGTGTCACTATTTTAAATCCTCCAATCCTATCCCAAGTTTTTCTTAAAGGGGGATGTTACGATATTTAGACACATAGGAGTTAGTTAAGATCTACTTGGTCTAATGTGTCGTTAGGTAAAAGTGTGTTTTTTAGTGTGTTTCTTTAGTATGCATTAGTATGCATTTGTAGTTAGTAAATCCAACGGTCACGATATGTTCCTGACATAGAGTGATCTGATGGTTCATATTCTCCTCAATCTTAACAACTACATTGGTCTGTGGCTTAACACCAAATTAGACCATGAACTCTATTTAAAGAGCATGGAGGGTCATTTTTCTGATGATTGATTGTGAGAAAATCTCTTGTAAATCTCTTTGTAATCTTTTTCTTTTGCATTAATAAATTGCTCCAAGTGGCCACGTTAGATGGGGCCATGGATGTTTCCCTGTAGGGATTTTACTAGGTCAAAATATTGGCGTGTTGATCTTTGATCTAGTTGTGTGAGTGGTTATTGAAGGTGTTCATCCTCTGTTGGAATACTTATGTTGTCGAACAAAAATTGGGGACATATTGGTCAACTCAAGTCAGAATGTGTTGATCATAGACTCTTTCCAACCCTCCCTTTTCCAAATTTTTCAATCAATATGATCTCCTAAAATATAAGAGGGATCAATGGTAAGAGAAATCAAATTCTCCTACAAAACATGGTAAGCACATAATCCCCTGGCATATTATGTTATCAAGATACTAAAAGTTCCAGTGACATAATAGAAATCATTCTTAAAAAATTATGGAAGAATGGTTCATCAATGGCCCTTGATGCCAAAGGATCGGCTAGAGGTATTTCCATTCACTGGAATCCAACCACCATCATTTTAGACAATTTCTTTGCAACTGAAAGAAGTTTATCTGCTCAATTTGGACTAATAGGTTCATTGGAAGCATGCTTTGTTACCAATGTTTATGGACCTCAATCTTTGGTGGGGAAACACAACTTTATGCAAAGCCTACAAAATCTAGCAACCTTCATCGAGGATCAATTCTGGATTTTAGGAGGAGATTTCAATCTCATCTCCTCCCTTGAGGATAAAAAAGGAGGGATCCGTCAGTTGGACCCTGACAATGCATCCTTCAACTTCATCATTCAAGATCAAAAGCCAATGGACAATAGAGGTAATAAGTTAACCTCTCATCAAGATATTGAGCAAGAGTCATCATATTTTTTAAAATTTCTTCTCTTTGAGCCTCAATTAAATCCCTTTGTTGTCATTCATTATATCACTAAACACACCCCCCATATCATATTGTGTCCCATTACCCTAGAATATGTTGAAGCTGCAACTATGGATATGCTGCTATGAAAATCACCTAACCCTGATGGATTCACCATCGATTATTTTCACCACTATTGGTCCACTACAAAAAAAAGGTATGGGCCTTGGTGGTAGAATCTCAAAGAATATGTGGTGTTCTCCCAGCTCTGAACTCAACCTTCCTCACTTTCATTCCAAAAGAGGACAAAATTGTCGGGCCTAGCCAATTCCGACCTATAGTTCTCTACAACGTTAAATATAACATTATCACCAAAGTTATCTTTTCCTGCCTTAAACCTTYCATTCCTCTCCTAGTTTCCCATGAGCAATMTAGCTATGTGGAAGGTCGTCAAATCYTGGACAATATTATTCTAACTCATGAAGTAATGCATTCCCTAAAAAAYGACCAAAWCTCTAGGAATGTTGATCAAAATTGATATGTCAAAATCCTTTGACAAACTCAACCATCAATATATACACTTGATTCTCCTTGCTTTYRGTTTCCATCCTACCTGGGTTAACGAGATCCTTTCTCTCATTTATTTTTCCTTCATCTCCRTCTTCATCAATGGTTCWCCCTYACCCCCCTTTAGGCCTTCATGGGGTATTCTTCAAGGTGATCCTCTCTCCCCTTTCATCTATAKTTTKATGGTTGAGGRRCTTGGAAGAAGTCTTAAAGTTGATGTTCATTCTCATCATCTTGAAGGTCTCAACCTCCATGCTTYCAATCTTCCAATATCTCACAATCARCTCGTTGATGATACCATGTTAATGGGAGTTCCCACTACTCATGAGGTTAGATCTTTCAAAAAAWTTCTTGATGACTTCATGGATGATTATGGTGTCTCCATTAACCATCTAAGATCTTAAATYTTCTTCTTCAATACCCCCCTAGTTGTTCAGTTCCATATTTCTCGTATCACGGGCTTTTCTCAGAGTTCCCTTCCATTCAAATATCTAGGATCCCTCCTAGATTTCATGGTTCATAACGCCTCTTGGAAGGATCTCCTCTCCAAACTGGGTAAAAATCTTTCCAACTGGACCCCAAACATTGTTTTTCATCTTATCCTTCTTAAATCCATTCTCTAGGTTGTTCCTCTTTATCTCTTCTCAACTCTTGCTGCTCCTAAATGTATTCTTAAAGCCATGAAAAATATTTAGAGAAATTTTGTTTGGCAGGTAGCCAAAGTAGCTCGAAAATGGGCCTTGGTAGCTTATGATTCCCTCTGTCTACCCAAATTGAAAGGTGGGTTAGGGTTGAGACACCCTGAGCTTCTCGATGTTGTTTTAGGGGCTAAGAATTGGTGTCACTGGCTCATGGGAAGAGGGGAGCTATGGTGTGTGTTATGGAAAATCAAATATGCTAATGATATATGTTTCCTGGATCTAATACAAATGGATGGGGACTGGCCTGGATCCCTCATCTAGAATATAGCATGGAAAACAAATCTCTCATTCAGAAACACAATTTTTGAGAAATTCGTGATGGGAAATCTTCCCTTTTCTAGGAATATTCTTGGAAACAGCCCCCACAGCTTCAGGATAACCCCAACTATATAGCCCTCAGAAATGTCCTCAAGGAACGTCATGGAAGAAATGCCCACCACTATTGGAATACTCACTCTACAAATTCAGACTAGTGGACTTGGTCAATCAACCCATATAATCTTCCCCTTCAAGACAGATCCAAGTACTCTACTTTAAAATCAAAACTTCTCAACCTCCATATTAAATATTTGACTAGCTTAGACAAACTCCAATGGGGATTCAACCCAGGAGGAAATTGAAATATTGAGGAAGCCTACAGTTTGGAATCCATGCATGCATAAGTTCCCATGGATAATATCTGGGTTAAAATATGGAAAACCAACTTATGGCCAAAAGTTGCTACCTTTCTTTGGTTAACAAATCATGGGAAAATCTTAACTCAGGACCAATTGCTTCATAAATGTTTTGAAGGCCTAGGCCTCTATATCATGTGCAAGCAGGCAAAGGAATATTTAGACTAGGGAGCCACTCTCTTCCGACAAACTGATCACAAAAGATATAGTGTCAAGTTCACCCTCTCTTTGTGGCATCTGCAATCCTTTTAGAGTCCATTTGTTAATTGAATATGACAACTTTTCCCAAGATTTGTCCTCTGGAAAACCTAGAAGGAGAGGAACCGAAGTATCTTAAAAAATGAGGAACAACTATCCCCCCATTGAATTGGATAAGAATTCAGAAGAATATCTTGGAAATGATCATATCTTCACAAAGGATCGAGGAAGACCTCAAATGCAATAATAGAAAACAAATCATTCTCTCCAATTGGGATTTCAACCCTTCTTCGTCTATCAAGGTCCTAATTACGATTCCTCCTAAAACTTCCCCACCCATATCTTGGACTCCTCCCCCACAAGATTTTGTCAAGCTCAATTTTGAGGAGCTTTGAAGGGCAACCCTGACCCAACAAGCTATGGTGGGATCTTTCGAGACTTGAAGGGTCAAATTCTCAAGATTTATTTAGGTAATATGGGCATCAACTCTAACCATGCAGTTGAGCTATGGGCTCTTCTCTATGGTCTAAAGGTCACCAAAATGCACAATTACTCCAAAATTATTACCGAAAGGGGACTCTCAACTTATTTTCAACATTATCATTAGAATCCAGAATGGCTCCTCTCCAAGTAAAGTTTCTTGTAATTGGTGCTTAGAAGAAATATTAGAAAAAGATTCAATATTCTATTCAAGACATTTTGGCCCTCATTCCCTCACATGTTAAGAGGGAAGTCAATAAGGTCGTTGATTGTCTAGCTAATGAGGGTGCTTCTAGTCCCAACATCAAGGTAGATTATGGTTGGCTTAACCTTCTTGAACAATCTCTAAATCTTAGTTGTAAGAACCTTGCCCAAGCATACTACAACTCCTCGGATCGGGTGTCTGAAGGGTTAGCAAGTTAGTTCACACATGTGCAAGGCCTCCAGGACATGTAGTTGGTCACATGCAGGCTTAACCATGACACTTCATGTACATGCTCGATGGTACGATATAATGGCAAGGACGACCCCTCACAGGTGACAGTGTCGTAGGCGATTACAACTTATTCAAATGATGCAATTGGTACTGGCGAAAATCATGCTTCCATCTACGGTAATGAACTTCACATGGTCGATGGTTGTCTTGAGAATTCATCTCTCAACTCTCTGAAGGCCAACTCTTAAAGCCTACTACAAGACTGGTAATTATGTATCATTTTGGCATACTCATGTCTGGAAGGGGGTTTGTCTTGGATAGTTCTGGAAATTGGGTCTTGGTTCCTTTGTCTGCCTCCATAGCTCTGCACGCCTCGCGTAAGGGAAAATTTGTTATCTGCAAATTTGAAGCAAATTCTGATGCTGACGTTGATGCTCTGGAGAAACAGAATCATTCGCTACTCTCCCTATGTTAATGGTTGGTCAAGAAGAATGGATGCGTCATTTAGTTAGATTAGGAGGGATCCTTGAAGGATACCCCTATTCAGATTCACTTTGCCAAGGGAGCTGGTGTTGGAAATATTCGGTCTCATGCCCAAGTTCCTATGTCATGGTGTCTGCGTTTGTTGTCTTCAGTTTTTTTTTCATTAACTCTTGGGATGTATCAAAATGTTATCTAGTTATGTCAAGTCTAAGTCTTTTTGGAGGATGTCATTCAGTTTCTTTTTTAACACTATATGTTTTATAATTACTCTATTTTTTAATCTAGCCCAGATTCCCTATGGGTATGCCAACATACTTTCTATCTTTTTGAACTCTTGGCACAAAATAGAATGGTAGTAGCCTCTCTGCTCATGATGTCATATATGTACATTATATTATTATTGCAATAGAATAGATCTTCTTACTTACAAACACACAAAAAAATCATGTAAATTGAATAATTCAAAACCATATCAGAAGTAAATAAAATAGTTTTTAAGTTTAAGGGGTTAGTTTAATGATTTGTTTTCCCAAGTAATATATTTCGAGGAAAACCCCCGAGCACTTCCCTTTATTCTAAGGATGGTAACCAGGGTAAACTTTGGATTCTTCATGGCACAAGGCTAGGTCAACAATAGGGCTCAAAGGCATTATAACAATATACTCATTATGAGCTCAACATGCCACTTATGGGAATAGAGATTGGGTGGGGAGGATAACACTCCATCCCACAACCACTCGAGATACACCCAATTGATAGCTCAACCATTTGTTGCCAATGTTGTTGAGCATTAGGATAGTTTTGTGTTGGCAAGTTCTTAGTTTAAATCCCATTGGGTAAGGTGCACTAGCCTGCATAAACAAGTTTACTAAGTATGATATCCACTAATGTGGGGAAGCATCCCTTGGGTTTTCCCTTGATGTTTTCCTTGGAAAAATAAAAAGAAAAATGATCTCCTCGCTATTGTATGAGATTTACTTCAATGATAACGAGCAAAATTTTGTACAACCATGATAACAACAACATCAAATCAATAGTTACCAAAGCATTTATTTCAAATTTTCTTTGAGTTTATTGAATGATCATGAAAAATGTGGGATTTTTCTCTCAACTCTTTGAATAACATTTTGCCAATGCCTCTCGTAAACTTTTCATGGAATCTTTCAAGTTTTAGGGATTGAACGGATATACACGATATTGATGAAAACTCCAATGGGCCATGAGAAGCCTAAGCAATAAAATTAATTTCAAATTAGATATAAATAAGCCAAGAAAATGTAAATAATCAAGAATTAGGCATGAAGCCAAGTAAATCATATCTTCACAAAAAGCCAAAAGGCTACATGAAGACAAAGCATACATAAATTTTGTTAAGCCACAAGTAGTTAAAGAGCTCAATGATCTCGAAGAAAGTATACATCTAAATAAGTCTCAAGCCAAAAACAATAAGAAGATTCAAATAATCCATAAGAAAGTGTGCTATAACATTTTTGCAACAACCTATGTGTAACCATGGATTAAGTGGCTCAAAAACTGCCAATAAAAGACAATTCCATTTGCTCCACATGTAGAAAGAAAGTTCAACACTGCATAAATGTGTGAACCTAGAAAAAAAAGTAATGACAAAAAAACCCAACAAATTGCAAGAAGATAAAACATATGGAAGCACTCGATGAATGGGCTTCAATAACATCCAAACTCTACAAATTTTGGGTACGAAACAAAGCAAAATATGAAAAATTATAATGACAAAATCCCAACAAACTCGAAGAAGATAAATAAATGGGACATTCCATTAATGAGTTTCAATGGTATTGGAGCTCTACAAACTACAAAAATGTAAAACAAAAGAGAAAAATACAAAAAAAAATGTAACAATAGATGATTTTTCAAGCATAAATACACAATCATTTTATAGTGCATGAATTTTCAACTATAAATACACAATCATTCTCTAGTGTTATACAAGAGTATATATAATACATAATGGTGCCAAAATTGGACATGATGAACAAAACTATCCAAGAAAATATAATCTTTTAGAAACATAGGCCATCTTAGTTTTTCTACTATAACAATGTTCATCTAACAACCCTAAATTTATTGGAGGACTTGAAGTACAATGGACAAAAAATCCATGGAATAAGTGTTAACTACTTCATTGATCTTAACTCATGTGACCTTTTTTTTCATAGAAAAAAATATTAATATTGATATTTCCGAGATAGAAATCAAATATACATTGAGTCTTCCTTCTAGACCTCAGTTACTGATCATGACTACTTGTTCATATATCAACAAAAAGGATGATAAATCTACTTATTACAGTCTTCCTCCAAAAGTTAAAAATCATTACAACGCACCCTGAAGCTTATACTAACTTCTAGGCCCCTACATACATTCAGAGATTTATCCTCTGTATTCATATCATCATAAAAACACTAACACGAGGATTTCTCAAATTTTGAATTGAGAGTGCCTCCTCTATACTCGAGTACAAGTAGAGTACCCCCCTACATGATAAGTTTAAGGGGTTAATTTAATGAATTTTTTCCCCAGCTAATATATTTCAAGGAAAACCCCTAGGCACTTCTCTTTAATATGAGGATGACACCCAGGGTAAACTCTAGATTCTTCAGGGCACAAAGCTAGTTCAACAACAGGGCTCAAAGACATTATAACAATATACTTACTATGAGCTCAACATGCCACTTGTGAGAATAGATCTTGGGCGGGGAGGATAACACTCCATCCCACAACCACTCGTGGTAGACCCAATTGATAGCTCAACCATTTGTTGCTAATGTTGCTTAGCATTTAGCTAGTTTCATGTTGGCAAGTTCTCAGTTCAAATCCCACTGGGGTAAGGTGCACTAGCCTACATAAACAAGTTTACTAAGGATGACATCCACGAATGTGGGGAAGCATCCCTTAGGTTTTTCCTTGATGTTTTCCTTGGAAAAAGAAAAAGAAAAATGATATCCTAGCTAATCTATGAGACTTACTTCAATGATAACAAGTGAAATTTTCTACAACCACAACAACACCAACATCAAATCAACAACAATTGAAGTATTTATTTCAAATTTTCTTTGATTTGTATGAATGATCATGAAAAATGTGGGATTTTTCTCTCAACTCTTTGAATAACATTTTGTTGATGCATCTCGCAAACTTATTATGGAATCTATCAAGTTTTACAGTTGAACATATGTACACGATATTAATGAAAACTCCAATGGGCCATGAGAAGCCTAAGCAATAAAATTAATTTCAAAATGGATATAAGTAGGCTAAGAAAATGTAAATATTCAAGAATTAGGCATGAAGCCAAGTAAATCATATCTTCAAAAAAAAGACAAAAAGGCAAATGAAGACAAAGAAGACATAAAATCTGTTAAGCCGTAAGTAGTTAAAGAGATCAATGATCTTGAAGAAAGTAGACACCTAAATAAGTCTCAAGCCAAAAACAATAAGAATAATCAAATGATCCATAAGAAAGCATGCTATCACATTTTTGCAACAACCTATGTGTAACCATGAATTAAATGGCTCAAATGTTGCCAATAAAAGACAATTTCATTCTCTCCACAGGTAGAAAGAAAGTTCAACAATGCCTAAATGCGTGAACCTAGAAAAAAGAGTAATGACAAAAAAACCCAACAAATTGCACGAAGATAAAACATATGAAAACACTCGATGAATGGGCTTCAATAACATCCAAACTCTACAAATTTTGGGTACAAAACAAAGCAGAATATGAAAAAATGTAATGACAAAATCCAAACAAACTCTAAGATAAATAAATGGGTGATCCAGGTGGATATCGGTGGCCACCCACCTATTCCAACTGGCTTAAAATAATCTTTTGGCAATTTACTATTTTTAGTAGTTTTTCGGTTCCTAAACTTCTGGGACCATTTTGAGGGCCTAAACAAAAAAAAATTCGCTATCAGGCATCTCAAGGAGAACTAATGGCTCTCATTGAGCCCCCAAAATGAATATCCTCGTCGATACCTTTCCAATGAGCTATCGTGCACCCCAAACAAAGATTGTATGCCAAATTTACACCCTCGGGAACTTGATACACCAAACTACCCAAAACGAGGTCCACGAAACTGTTGGCTTTTCATCTTCCAGGGTTAGGGTTTTGGATTTTCTTTATGTTAAAAATGCCTTTGGAGGCTCATTGTGATGATCATATTTTTGTGAATTAGCGTAGCCATCACATCTCTTCTTAGAGATAAGCTACCACCATTCTAGCAAGTTCATTCACTCTATATTTTACAGTTCTATACATTTCACTCATTAATAGAAATTATGTATTACTGTATCTCTGTGTTTATGGTTATATATTTGATATATCTTTGTTACATTATTGGAAATATGTTATATCTTTGTACATTTCTCTATTATATCTCCGCTCTCATTTCGTGCCGAAAATAATCCAGATTAGTGGTATCAGACCATGCTATTCTTGATCATTTTTTTTAGTGCATGTCCCCGATGAGGTCCGAGTATAGCAAGTTGGGTCTCGAGCTTGTCTCTCTTGAGGAAAATCACTCTCGCATGCCCAAGAAACCCTCCATGGCAGAAGAAAAGAAAAACGACAGAGTAGAAGATCATATTAATTTGTTGTTTGAGCAAGCTCTCATGCAATAGAGGGACGAAATGATGGAGAATTTTTCCCACATCCTTCAATGCCTACTGATAACAACAACCACGTCTTCATCAAGCGACCACTTTGGAGGCACCTCTCCTTTCAAGGTACAAGTTAATTTTGATATTCCTGTATTTGAAGGTCAGATAGATGAGGATGCCTTAGAAAAATGGTTAAATCTACTAGAAGGTTATTTCTATGTTCACAATTTTTCCAATAGGGAAAAGATCACCTTTGCACTCCTTAAGGCTCTCCCTAATGTCAAACATTGGTGGGAAACTTACTGAGAGCAAAGTTCCACAAAGGAGTCTGGAATATATGGGGCTAAGCCCACTTGGGATTTTTTTGTGGATGTGGTCAAGGAACAATATCACCCTATTGGTGACTATGACAACCAACACATGAGATGGACCACACTGCGGCAAGAGAGGGGCCAAACAATACCAGAGCTCACAAATAATTTCCATACCTTGCACACCAAGCTGGGTATCAAAGAGTCTGAGCAACATATGGTTCTAAAATACCATGGGGCTCTGCATAGGTACATCCAAACCGAAATTGATTTTTTGGACATCTCATCACTAGGAGATGCCTATCGATATGTTGTCAAAATCGAGCATAAATTTAGGCACTAGAACAAACGGGAGTTTGGGTTTGAAAATTAGCAACAACCAAAGCATGGTAAAGATGACCCTAATAACTAGCCTCTGGAAAACTAGTCCAAGCCACATGAAAAGAAGGGTAACGAAAAGATGAAGAAGGACACTGGAAAGTGGTTCAATTTCCACAAAATCCCCTGACACAACACCAATGAATGTCGCTCAACACAATCATTGGTGGTCGAGATCAAAGAAAAAGAGTCGAACCCAGATTCAGAGTCTGATTCAAAAAATAATGGGAGAAGACAGATCATCAACGTAGACCCCACTACTATTGTCGCGACCATAACAATTCAACCAGAAGAACCAACAGGTTCTCAAGAGGGGGAGTGCCTCTTCCATTTAAAGATGTGTTAAGCCCTAATATTGGATCATTACCCCTAAATTGGGGCATATTATATTAGTAATGTTATTTTATTTATGTCGGATTTAGGCCATTAGTTGTAATTATACCTCCTAGTCTCCTATATATACCAAGGAGACATT
>JZKD02S0916299.1:0-13942 GCA_000966675.3 Picea glauca | reverse complement strand
TGGACTAGACAACCATTGATTGTAATTGAATAGGGTAGGTGAACCTGGAGGAATGAGCCCTCAGGTAAAAGAGATTCTTAGATCTCATTTTGAGAAAGAAGAGTTGTATGAGAGAACCAAAGAGAGCTCGAGGAACACCATTGTAAAATACAGGCATGTTGCCATTATGAATATAACAGAGCAGTTTTTCCTGCATTATTCTGTCTTATATGCATGTCTGTGTGTGTTCAATATATATGCTGTGAATGTATACTGTAGTTGTGCATTCTGCAGGAGTTCGTTTGATTCAGGTGGGAGGTCTTTGAGGCTTCATACCAGGAGGGTGTGACAGAACGCTGAGGGTTCTGAGAGCCGGTGCACTGAGGATGCACTTCTGAACTCTGAGGAGTCAGACAAAGACGTGCTGAGGCATAGGACTGGAATCGACAACTCGGGAAGAAGACCTTTGAGGTTGCTGAACACCTCAAGAGGCAAGGCTGTGTAGCTGAAACACAGTTGCAGACAGAACTTGCTGAAAGTTATGTAGAGCTCTGCCAAGTGGGCATTGAGCACAAGTGCAAGGAATGCACAGAGAAGAACTCCATTGTGAGTTCAGACAGGAAGACCTGAATCGCTGAGGATTCTGTAGAGCTCTGCCAGGAGGGCATTGAGCGGGTGCAAAGGGTGCACAGAGGGAACCCAGAACTGTTGAACGTTCTGTGGGAGAAGATACTCTGCCAGGAGGGCATCGAGAAAGTGTGAAAGTAGGCACAGAAGGTGAAGAGAACTCTTTGAGTTCTGGAGCTGAAGGAAGAGTCCAAGGAAGGATCTTCACTGGGTTGCTGAATACCCAGAAGACTCAACAAGGAGAGCGTTTGAGCAACATAGAGCCAGGAAGGCATTGTATTCTCCATCTATGGGAGGAGAAAGACAAAATCCCTCAAGGGGTCTAAGTGTTTGTGAAATCTCAGAAGGGATAGCACGCTGTGTGCATGAGAAGACTCTGTAGGAGCGCAGGCGTTGAAATCCTTTAAGGATTCGAAAGGAACAAGCTCAGAAGGAGTAACTCTTTTACACGCATCGACGAGGCTCAAAGATTGTAGAACTCGCAGAGGAAAAGAGCGCAAAGGTCGAAGCCTTTGAGAACGTGAATTTCTTCGAAGCCTGGGAAGAAAGCGCAACAAATCAGGAGGAGCGATGACAACCGTCAGATCGGCCTGAAGAAGAGACCTGGACCGTTGAGAAGTTCATGTCCAGAGGGAGCTTAGGAAGGGCACAGAGCAAGGACACCGACAGCCGTCGGATCTCACTCGAAAAATCCCGATAGCCGTTGGATCGGGAGAAGCTGCGCAGAGGTTACGCATAGGAGCAAGTGCACAGGAAGCTCAAGAGGAACAACATCGGCCGTTGGATTAGCCGATAGAATCTGGACCGTTCGTTCAGGAGCGGATGCGTGTCACGAGCTTACCCACATCGGGAACTCGGGCACCGGAGGTTGGAAGAGGAAGTCACTCAACTTCACGAGTGGTGAGGAGGCGAGAACTCTGTGTGTGGGGCCTAGCTGATGTCATCTCGAAATATCATCATGCGAGAACGGTGTGGGACCACATGAGTCGGCAGGTGGAAAGGTGGCACCTCGCATCTCGGAAGCTCGTGAGTGGAAGAGCCGAAGATCTGATGTTAAAGGTCGCGAGGCGCGAGGACACGAGGTAGCGAAGTGGCACGAGGATCAGGGCCATCCGTCTGGGAAGGACAGGTGGCAGAGATCAGGAAGGTCTCACAAACTCAGGAGTTCGCAGGTTGAATGCCCAAGTGTTGGGGTTAAAAAGTCACGAGGACGCGAGGCGCGAGAAGATCGGAGCCGTCCGTTGACAAAGGGCACATGGCAGAGATCTAGATGATCTCGCGAACTCAGGAGTTCACAGAGTAAAGGCCCAATATTGGGTATTTAGGGTTGTGAGGCGCGAGGACGCGAGGCGGCGGAGTAGCGAGGAGATCTGGATCGTCCGTTTGAGAGGACGCGTGGCAGAGATCGAAGAGATCTCGCGAACTCCGGGTTTGCAGGGTGAACGCCCAAGTGTTTGGGGTTAAAAGTCACGAGGACGTGGGGCGCGAGAAGGAGATAGCCATTGGATCTGGATCGTGGAGGATTGTTGGATCTTCACGTGGGATCGTGCATCAGAGCATTGAGAGAAAAGGCTCGAGAGTTTGGCCACGGGGATCGCCAGGTCGCGAGGAGCGAGATTTCGACCGTTGGAGGACAGGTGGTCATAACAAAGCGGCGAAGTGGAATACAGGTGGCACGAAGACCTCAGGATCTCGCCACGAGAAGCTCTAAAGCATTGGTGTTAGGATTCACGAGTTGCGAAGGTCCGAAGTCTCGGTGAGACAAAGGACCGTTGAAAGGTCAACTCTCGTGGGCCTCGACAGTTCGACACATCGGGTGTCGAGAGTTGGAAAATCAAGGGTTTGATATAACGAGTCGCGAGGCCGCGAGGGAGGTAAGGCCATGAACATGGGAGTAGTGGTCATATGGTGGAAGATTAGCCAGGAGGGCTAGCACATAGGAGCCGAGAGCTCATCGGTGATCGAGGATTCACGAGGACGGTGGTTTGTGGCAATGGAAAGCCCAAAACCCCGACGCCCGACAAGAGTTCCCTGTGGGGGAATTTGGTCACGGTCAAGTGCAGAGGCCGTGCAGGTGAACGAAGGACCTGTGGACCGGGTCATGTTTGGCAGGGATTCCACTTGGGAATCTAAAGAGCCAATTTGGCTCAAGAGAGAAAGGGGATTTGAGAATGATCCTGTGAAGCGGGAGAGCGCGACAGGGTACGGTCGCGTTCGCTCTGCATCAGGTGGTATCAGAGCTGATATATCGTCTGTATATTTCAGGCAAGGAGGACAATGAGGAACTGAAGCACTCTGATACACATCAGGTGGTATCAGACCGGGAACTTCATCTGTATATTTTAGGTGAAGAGAGAGGGGAGAGTAGAAGGAAGAAGACAGAGCGCTGGAGGACTCTGTAATGATTGTTTGCAGGTAGGCAACGATCAAGGAGACAGTCAACAGGACTGTAGGATGATGAAGCTGGAACACTCAGAGATGTGGAGTGATAGATGCAGATCTGTCAAGGAGGCAGATAGACATAGCAAGATGGCTACTGAAGGCCATAGGAATAAAATCAAGGCAGAAAGGCTTGCAAAAGAAGCAGAAATGGATAGAGATCTCTATGAATTAAAGACAGACATAGAGGAGTTCGAACTGCGGATGCGGCAGGATAGGAGGAGACGACGGATGCACGAATTTCCCATGCAGAAGCCGAAGGCAAGATGGCTAGTTAGGGAGATGATGGTCATGAGACAGCGCAAGCTGTTGAGAAAATGGTTGAGGTATGCTGAAAACCTCAAGGCCACAGAAGAAAAGATGATTTGTCACTGTTGGTCAGAGACTGGGAAAAGTCTCAATGATTGGGATGATGAAGAAGATAAATTGGGATCGTCTGAGGATCTCATAGACTGCCAGGAGGACAGAGGAAGGTTTCCAAATGGCCAGATGGGCAAGGGAACAGAGATGAGATCAACTAATGATCTCAAGGAATACCAGGAAGGTAGAGCAGAAGGAATTTCAGATTGCCAAGAAGGCAACAGATTGAGATCAACTGAGGATCTCAAAGACTGTCATGAGAACAGCGAAGGAATTTCGCATTGCCAGCTGGGCAATGATAAGAGATCGCTGAGGGATCTCGAAGACTGCCAGGGAGGCAGCGGAAGCATCGAAGACTGCCAAGGAGGCAGCAGAAGCGTATTGAACTGCCAGGAGAGCATAGATGAGAATTTGGGACCATCTGAAGGTCTCATGGACTCGATGGAGAGTTAAATTCAGCAAGGAGTGCAGACGAAGATGGGATCAGTTGATCTCAGGGTCTGCCAAGGAAGCAGCAGCGGAAGCATCCCATATTGCCAGGTGGGAAGGGATGAGTATATGAGACTATATGTGGGTCTCAGAAACTCATAAGTGAGTTGGAATCAACCAGAGGAACTGACAGAGCAGATGATCTTGCAAGGAGATCAACAGATGCAACTGAAAGAGGAGGATTTGGGCCGTGTGATGATTGGGGGAATTTCAATATTCCTACCATTTGCCTGAGAGGAGGCAGAAAATTCTGGTGCAGATGATGCAGCAACAACAGAGGAACAGTCACAACTGATGATGACTGTCGAAGAAGAAGAATTGGTGCAGATGCTGTAGACTACCCAAGCAGAAGAAATAAAAGAGAAGGAGCGTTCTGAGGAACGACTCGATGATTTCAGCCCGGGAGTTGAAAGAAAAGAAGCTATAGCACTAGATATGACAACAGAAGAAGAAGCAGAAGCAGAAGGAGAGAGTGAGCATTCTGAGGAATTGCTCAACGCATTCAACACTGAAGCTGAAGAGGATGCAACAGGGGAGTTTGCAACAGAAGATGAAGAAGATGAGAATTATGAGGAATGGCTCATTACTTTCAGCCAAGAAGCTGAAAGAGCTATAACATTGGAGCTGACAGCCGAAGGAGCAGAAAAGGATGGTGAGCATTCTGAGGGATGGCTCGATATTTTCAGCCATGAAGCTGAACATAATGCAACAGAGGAGGTTGCAGAAGTAGAAGAGGAAGAGACATACAACATATGCTTTGCTGATCTGTGGGATCAGATTGAAGCCCTGGAGGAAAGGGTAAAAGTGTAGGGAAGGCACATCGAACAGGTGAAGTTGGAAACAAATGAAGATGGCATGGGAGATCATAGTGATCTGCCCAATGGCCAAATTTTTTTGCAGCTGAGGATACTGCAGGAACGAGACCAGCCAAGGGAGCAGCTAGACGAGGTGATTGAGGAAATCAGGGAGATGATGTTGAGATCATCACAGACTACCAGCGAAGAGAAGCTGGGCAGAGAAGAGGCAGCAGCAGCAACAACGCAGCAGAAGCAACAACAACAACAAAATGGAGCGAATGAACAACTCCAAAGATTTATTTGGGATCCAGGAGGATTTCCAACAGTTCAGAGGGAAATCTCATGAGTAGGAGCTCATGATTTTTGCAGCTGTGGAGTATGATGCAGGAGCATCTCTCCATGCATCCAGCCAACCAGCAACCATGCCAGCAAATTCAAATCGCACACTAAAAGAGAGGTGCAGTCCTCATTTAATTTGAATTTAATGTAATTGAAATGTTCTAGGCTGGTGAGCCATGGAAGCCGTGCCTTTGTGCAGGCGGTAGATAGGATCGGATTTAATGCTAGATCGACTGAGATCTAGATCCATACGCTGGACTAGACAACCATTGATTTTAATTGAATAGGGTAGGTGAACCTGGAGGAATGAGCCCTCAGGTAAAAGAGATTCTTAGATTTCATTTTGAGAAAGAAGAGTTGTATGAGAGAGCCAGAGAGAGCTCGAGGAACACCATTGTAAAATACAGGCATGTTGGCATTGTGAATATAACAAAGTAGTTTTTCCTGCATTATTCTGTCTTATATGCATGTCTCTGTGTGTTCCATATATATGCTGTGAATGTATACTGTAGTTGTGCATTCTGCAGTAGTTCATTTGATTCAGGTGGGAGGTCTTTGAGGCTTCATACTAGGAGGGTGTGACAGAACGCTGAGGGTTCTGAGAGCCGGTGCACTGAGGATGAACTTCTGAACTCTGAGGAGTCAGACAAAGACGTGCTGAGGCATAGGACTAGAATCGACAACTCAGGAAGAAGACCTTTGAGGTTGCTGAACACCTCAAGAGGCAAGGCTGTGTAGATGAAACACAGTTGCAGATAGAACTTGCTGAAATTTTTGTAGAGCTTTGCCAAGTGGGCATTGAGCACAAGTGCAAGGAATGCACAGAGAAGAACTCCATTGTGAGTTCAGACAGGAAGACTAGAATCTTTGAGGATTCTGTAGAGCTCTGCCAGGAGGGCATTGAGCGGGTGCAAAGGGTGCACAGAGGGAACCTAGCACTGTTGAACGTTCTGTGGGAGAAGATACTCCGCCAGGAGGGCGTCAAGAAAGTGTGCAAGCTAGCACATAAGGTGAAGAGAATTCTTTGAGTTCTAGAGCTGAAGGAAGAGTCCAAGGAAGGATCTTCACTGGGTTGTTGAATACCCAGAAGACTCAACAAGGAGAGCGTTTGAGCAACATAGAACCAGGAAGGCATTGTATTCTCCATCCGTGGGAGGATAAAGACAAAATCCCTCAAGGGGTCTGAGTGTTTGTGAAAGCTCAGAAGGGATAGCACGTTGTGTGCATGAGAAGACTCTGCAGGAGCGTAGACATCAGAATCCTTTAAGGATTCGAAAGGAACAAGCTCAGAAGGAACAACACTTTTACGAGCATTGGCGAGGCTCAAAGATTGTAGAACTCGCAGAGGAAAAGAGCGCAAAGGTCAAAGCCTTTGAGAACGCGAATTTCTTCCAAGCCTGGGAAGAAAGCGCAACATCTCAGGAGGAGAGACGACAGCTGTCAGATCGTCCTGAAGAAGAGACCTGGACTGTTGAGAAGTTCACGTCCAGAGGGAGCTCAGGAAGGGCACAAATAAAGGCCACCGACAGCCATCGGATCTCACTCGGAAAATCCCAACAGCCGTTGGATCGGGAGAAGCTGCACAGAGGTTACGCATAGGAGAAAGTGCACAGGAATCTCAGGAGGAACAACATTGGCTGTTGGATTAGCCGATAGAATCTGAACCGTTCGTTCGGGAGCAGACGCGTGTCACGAGCTTACCCACATCAGGAACTCGAGCACCGGAGGTTGGAAGAGGAAGTCACTCAACTTCACGAGTGGCAAGGAGGCGAGAACTCCGTGTGTTGGGCCTAGCTGATTTCATCTCGGAATATCAGCACGCGAGAATGGTGTGGGACCACAGGAGTCGGCAGGTGGACAGGTGGCACCTCGCATCTCGGAATCTCGTGAGTGGAAGAGCCGAAGATCTGTTGTTTAAGGTCGCAAGGCGTGAGGAAACGAGGTAGCGAAGTGGCGCGAGGATCAGGGCCGTCCGTCTGGGAAGGACAGGTGGCAGAGATCGGGAAGGTCTCGTGAACTTGGGAGTTCGTAGGTTGAATGCCCAAGTGTTGGGGTTAAAAAGTCACGAGGACGCAAGGCGCAAGAAGATCAGAGCCGTCCGTTGACAGAGGGCACGTGGCAGAGATCTAGATGATCTCGCGAACTTGGGAGTTTGCAGAGTAAAGGCCCAAGATTGGGTATTTAGGGTTGCGAGGCACGAGGACGCGAGGCGACGGAGTAGTGAGCAGATCTGGATCGTCCGTTTGAGAGGACGTGTGGCAGAGATCAAAGAGATCTCGCGAACTTGGGGTTCGCAGGGTGAACGCCCAAGTGTTTGGGGTTAAAAGTCGCGAGGACGTGGGGCGCGGGAAGGAGATAGCCGTTAGATCTGGATCGTGGAGGACCATTGGATCCGCACGTGGGATCGTGCATCAGAGCCTCGGGAGAAAAGGCTCGAGAGTTTGGCCACGGGGATCGCGAGGTCGCGAGGAGCAAGATTCCAACCGTTGGAGGACAGGTGGTCATAACAAAGCGGCGAAGTGGAATATAGGTGGCACGAAGACCTCGGGATCTTGCCGCAAGAAGCTCCAAATCATTGGTGTTAGGATTTGCGAGTTGTGAAGGTCCGAAGTCTCGGCGAGACAAAGGACCATTGAAAGGTCAACTCTCGTGTGCCTCGACACTTTGGCACATCGGGTGTTGAGAGTTCGAAAATCAAGGGTTTAATATAGTGAGTCGCGAGGCCGCGAGGGAGGTAAGGCCACGAACATGGGAGTAGTGGTCATATGGTGGAATCTTAGCCAGGAGGGCTAGTGCATAGGAGCCGAGAGCTCATCGGTGATCGGGGATTCACGAGGACGGTGGTTTGTGACAACGGAAAGTCTGAAACCCTGACGCCCGACAACAGTTCCCTGTGGGGGAATTTGGTCACGGTCAAGTGCAGAGGCCGTGCAGGTGAACGAAGGACCTGTGGACCGGGTCATGTTTGACAGGGATTCCACTTGGGAATCGAAAGAGCCAATTTGGCTCAAGAGAGAAAGGGGATTTGAGAACGATCCTGTGAAGCGGGAGAGCGCAACAGGGTACGATCGCGTTCGCTCTGCGTCATTCCTCTTGCAGCAAAATGCCTGTTAGTTCTTCAAACGTAGGAGGTTTCTCCCTTGCTGCGAGACCTGTTATGAACATATGATAATCTTCTAGCATACCATTTAAGGTAATAGTCACTAGATCAGTGTTGGAAACAATTTCCCCTATATTTACTAGCTTGTCTTTCACCTCTTTAATGCGACCTAAAAATGAACTAACAGATTCATTTCCATCCATCTTAATGGCTAGCAATTTAGTTTTCAAAAACAAAATGCGATTTGTGTTGCTAGTTTCATACAATGCTTTAAGCGCTGTCCATGTTGTAGCAGAAGTTGTAGCATCTCTAATATGTGAAATTATGCTATCTTTAACTGACATGCGCAACAATACATTTTCCTTGTTTTCACGCTTCTCCCAATCTTGGATCTGTGCTGCTATTGCACCTGCAGCCGCATCAGGTTTCATTTCAGTTCCCTTCGCAATGTTCCAGACACCATAGCCTTCCATGAGCGTCTGCGTCTTGAATTTCCAGTTAATGAAATTCGAGCCATCTAACTTGTTGGCTTCGTTGAGGTAGGTCTCTACCAGAGGATTCACCATCTCTGCTAATGGATCTTTGTATCACCAAGAATATCAAACTTTAGTCAAGCGTTGAGCAGTCCGTCGCTCTGCCTTCAGATCTACTGATCCAAATCTACCTTTGTTCTCAGCTTAAATCATGCATGCAACCACTTTTAAATCATAACACCACCTCACATGCATATATCAACCTTTAAATCAAGCATGCACCTTAATATCCAAAATATCCTCCTTTTTTTAAACTTTAATATCCCACATTAAGTTTAAACTTCACACATGCATCCACTTTTAATACACATGCATAAACTTATAACTCCCTCTTCACCTTTTTGTATAAAAGACATCCACTTTAAATAATAAAAACTCCACCTTTATGAAAGTATCATAAAGTTCCTTTAATAAACTTTATAAATCCACCTCACTATTAAAAAAATGATTAAATAGTGGCACCAATTTTAAATGCTCCACATGCAAATCTTCACTATTTAATAACTCCACTTGAAAATGCAAATCGTATGCAAACTAAACCTTCACTATTTAATAAATAAACTCATGCATTAACTCTTCAAGCAAATACTCACGCACATGCTTTCAACGCTCCATTCAAACTCCACACATGCATTCAAAATCCACTTTTTCAATCTCACGATCTGTTTGATATGCAGAAAAAATCACGAATTTGCTCACTCTTCCATGCGATTTCAACCTCCACGAGCTCACACGGCACAACAGTCTTCATGCAACCCATGCAACTCAAACCCACACGGCTCTTCTTATCCAGCTTGCGAACCAACAAATATTTCTGCACCTATCCACGCCCTCTCTCAGTGGCTCTGATACCAAGATAAAATATGCGAAACAAACACCACAGTGAGGCTACGCTCACTTCTATATTATTCAATGAAGACGGATTACATCCTTATATAGGAAAAGACTCGACCGAGTCGGTTATATGCAAACCAAAGACAACTAGACTCTTAACTAAGAACTTACTCTTAACACGCCTACAACTGACTCTCACAACTGAAGCTTATAACTGGTGCTTACAACTTGCGCTTACAACTGACGCTTTCTCCATTATTTCCAAGTGAAACATCAAACAATGAATAGATACAATATCATATATATCAAATGTTAGTTATATCAAATGTGTCTTAATGTGAATGTTGAATGATATGTGGGGTTTTATTAGATTTTTTATATTTTTATATGTTTTATTTCAATTTTTAATATATTAAACAAGTTAATTGAAAAATCAAAAGATAATATATAAAATCAAAAGATAATATATTTTATTTATAATATTCTATTTATAAAAGATAATGTTATTTATTTCCGGCTCTTACAGGGACTAAAAGTAATGTTGATTTGTTTGATTTGTACAATTATTTTATTATTGATTTATTTTATTCAAACAATTATTTTATATTTTTAAAGATTGATATTTGGTTTTGGTTTTTAATGTATTAATTAAATTAAAAAATTCAATTCACTAAATTCGTATTTATTATTATTATATTTAGTATTTTTCTATAACTTTAAAATATTGAATTTTAATAATTCATGTATGAATGGAAATTTTTTTTTTTAATTAACCAATTATGTATTTATTATTATTATATTTAGTATTTTTCTATAACTTTAAAATATTGAATTTTAATAATTCATGTATGAATGGAAAAGTCTTTTTTTAATTAACCAATTATTTGGTTAAGTTTAAACACTAACAACAATATCATTTAGAACTCATATGTATAGTAATGAATAATAATGCTTATTTCACATTCATACATTGTCCATTAAATTAAAGGAACCACACCTCATATTGCAATGCTTATTTCAAATTCATACATTCTCCATTAAATTAAAGGAACCACACCTCATATTGCAATGCTTATTTCAAATTCATACATTGTTAATTAAATTAAAGGAACCGCATCTCATATTGCAATGAGAAAGCATTATATATATAGATAGATATGAACACTTATTTGTAAATGAATGTAGTCCACCAAATTGGTTGTTAAGAAGTGATTTTCCACCTAGTCACAGGAATTATGATAGATTGTATCCCCAAGCTAGGCCATGATACCACTAGGGTAAAGGAAACTGTTCAAGGACTCTCAAGTCACTTACCCAACCCAATTGCACTAAATCTCAACTAAATTGTTCATCACAAAACACTTCAAGAAATTTTCGGGCTAGCCCAACCATGCCACTCCCTTACACAACCCCACACAACACAATGAATATATCTCCCTTCTCTCCTTCACAACCTCTTATGAATCTTCTTCCCTCTAGTGCTCTTAAGTGTGTGCAAAAGTCCAATATGCTCTCTACCTTCAGGAAAAACCAACAGAGTTATGTATTGTCTCTTGAGCACTTAATGAGTAGTGATCTATAAGAAAAACAAATTATTTACTATGAAAACCAACCTCTATTCTCTTGTGCAACCATCCATCTCTCTCTTCTCAGGACCATCATCATCTCTTCCTCAACTTGATTTGGTCACATACAAGTTCGAATGCAAATCCTAGAGCTTCAATAGAATATTTAAGTATGAGAGGATATGGATCCAATGGTGAGAAGAATGGTAGCACACGTAAGAATAATGAGAGTATGCAACTATTCCAAATTTGCATGAGAAAAGGGAGTGCATGAGAATAGAGAAGATTCCAATTTCTATGAGGATGGAGTCTCTTACACTCCTTCCTCCTATAGTACTCAACCCCCATGTCCTCATAACTATGGAAGGTGGACTTACCTACCAACCACCACGTGCATTCAATGATTAGTGGTTGAGGTTTAAATAAAACACACAATAATAAGGAAAAAGACAAAAACTAGGAACTTAGGCAACTTTGAATTGTTTATTAACCCCTTGGACCCCCTTTCCTCTTCCTCTCTAATGGTATCATGATCCTCTTGTTGCTTTCTCAAACAACCTTTTTTGGTGGATATTATATTATTATATATTTCCTCTTTACTCATTCTTTTACATAAACATAAACACATAATGGAAACATAACAATCATACCATAATCCTAGCCCACTGCATGGATACATACACATTCATTGACCGAGCCTTGGCCTTGAGCTCCACACTAGTTTACAATGAAATTACATTATTTACACATGGGGTCATTTAACTTAACCCTCATGGTTTGAGTTATGCCACATATCCTCATAATTCAAATAATACATGATTTAACATGTATTATAATTCAGGGCTTGAAGTTGGGATATTACATTACCCTCCCCCTTGGAATACCATTGTTCTCAGTGTTCATCTTTTTAGTGATGAGACTTTGTCTCCCTTCTTCAGTTGCATCTAAAATTCTATCTTCTTCATTGAAAACTAGCACTTATTGACTATCTAGGGCATAATGCTTCAACAATTCCTCTCATTGCATTGGAATGCCTCCATGTCTTAACATTTTGACCTATACCTTTATTAATATTCAAAGGAAAAACATGCATGCTATAGACATTTTATGCATCAATTATTCCATCCATAAGGATGTCAAATTCATAACTTAAGCATATATATTCACAACACAAGATAAAGTATGCAAGTCAACCCAATACGTATCTATATGAACATATCTTTGCTCCACAAGGCTACCACATGTGAGATTAAGCTCACTGTCTTCTTTGAGACATACAAAATATAAATTGTCTTCTTGATACCAACTAGCATATAACATGAGCCTCTCACAACATATTAATTCAAGTCATCTCTTCCTTTCCGCACTCACCCTTCCAGGCTCATACATCCTCTTCTTTTCTAAATAGACCCTCAGGTGATGTTATGTTTCACTATGCTTCTTTCTCTCTCACTTCTTTTCAAGTTTTCAATACTCGTGGTTTATGGTGGAGATATGAATGATAGTTTAACAATGCATGTGTATGAGGGGTTCCATGAGTCTATGTAGTGTCCCCTTCCATACGCTCCCAAGCATAGGAAAAAAAACCACTTACAACCCATTAAAAGTTCTAGGCCATTAAGAGACCAATTCACCATAACATAACAAGGATGGATTTCCATAAAGGCCCAGGATGATTCAATGCATGCATGGGTGCAATAATAAAATGGAACTTATTAATCAAGCACACAATCATTGAATTCATAGATAACAAATGCCAAAGTTCAAAATTAAACATGATCACACACACAATATTCATAATGTATATATTTCCATAACACAAAATATAATTCAATTGTAGATTTATAAACAAAGATATAACACTTATACTTTAACTAAAGTTGGTCTAAGAAACTAGCTACATATGAGAAATTTTACACCCAACCTGTAATACCCCTATTTTCCCCAATATGTGATTAATCATGTTTAATGACTGTCATGCCATGGCATATAAATATTGTAATTTTATTTTGTTTGATTTAAATGCCAGCTAGTTGACTAATGGGTGAAACCTTGGAAGTACTGACCATGATACCACTAGAGGGATTAGTGAGGAAGAGGACTCATGTGTAATAGACCCAAGCCTCCTTGCTTAAATATTTGATTTGGAAATGATAAGTAATTTCCTTTTCTGATTTCAAGGCAAGACAATTAATGAGGAGGGGTTGGTAGTTGAAAAACCAATCACCCCAATGAATGGAAGCATAGAAGACTTGGCTAGGACATCAAAATTATAAACCAAAGGTACAATAGGGTACACATTTTGTAGCCTAGATTGACTCCATGACTTCTTCTGATAGAATAAAGAGGAGACATGTTGAGAACCTTCCAATGGGGATTTCGTGCAGAAGAGAGACAACACGAACACATGCAAGAAAGGAAGGGGAACTCGGGTTCAAAGTTTTTTGGGGGAGCATATGAGCTCTAAGTTTTGGGTATGTGATCCGGATTATTTTTGGAATGAAATGAAAGCAGAGAAATTACAAAGAACTACTCATGAAAAGTGCTTAAACAGAGAAATACAACAATACTTGATTTCTATTAATGAATGAATTGTAAAGAGACTGTAAAAACATAGAGTACAAGACTCACTAGAATGGTGGCAACTTTATCTCTGAGAAGAGATGTGATGGCTACACTCATTTTCCATAAGATGATTACAATGAGGCTTTGAAGGCCTTTTTATGATAAACAAGAATTCCAAAACCCTAAACATAAAAAAACCTAACCCTAGGAGATGAAACGCCAAAATTCATGTGGGCCCCATTTGGATAAGTTAGTACATTAACTTCTTGGGGTCGTAAATTTTGCATACGATCTCCGTTTTAGGCACGTGATAGC
>JZKD02S0916277.1:0-13942 GCA_000966675.3 Picea glauca | reverse complement strand
GAGTAAATCCTAGCGTTAACTCAACGTAGTTGGGAATGAATCGATACAAAAAGTTTGCCTTCCCTTGCAAACTTTGGAGCTGGCGTAAAGTAGAAGGAGGAGGTAGATTAAGGATGGCCTCAACCTTCAAAGGATCCACCCTAATTCCATGAAGTGACAAAATAAAATCTAGAAGTCGATCAGACTCCACACAAAAAACAAATTTGTGTGGGTTTAAACATATACGGTAGTAATGACAATGAAGGAAAATGGCTTGGAGATGGGTCGGGTGGTCTTGGTGACACGTGGAATGTGTCGCTAGATCATTGATATACGATTGTACGATGTGCTTGATATCGTGAAAATCATAAGACATGGAACGTTGAAAAGTTGCACCAACATTCTTCAAAATGAAAGGTAGTTTCTGGTAGGTGAAAGTACCCCAAGGACAAATGAAAGTAGTTTTGTGTTGATCCGTGGGTAAAATGTTAATCTGAGTATAGCTGGAGAAACAATCCATTAATGATAATATTTCACTCCTGGCGCAATCATTGACGATATGGTCAATGAAGGGGGTTGGAAAGTTGTCCTTGGAACAAATTTTATTAATATCCCTATAATTGATGCATACACAGATTATGCCTTGTTTTTATTAACTGGAACTAGATTGGATACCCAATCGGTTAAATCCACAGGATAGATAAATCCATCCTTGAGAAGGTTTTCAAATTCAAGTTTGATAGTGGCGACTTTATGGGGGTGGACTGGGTGAAGTCTCCGTCGAATGGGTTTAGCATCCAAATAGGTCTTAATTTCATGTATAACGATATCGAGGTCAATACCTGACATGTCTTTGTAACTTCAAGTGAAAACATCACAGAATTCTTGACAAATAGCTTTATAAGTGACGACTTCGTTATCAGAATAAGTGGCTCTAATGTGAACATTTTCAACAACTCCAGGTTTAATGGATATGTCAAGAGGAATGGTGGGCAAAATGTTACATTGTTTCCCTTCATATAACACATCGTGTGTGGAATCAAGAACAAAGGAAATGACAAAAATGGTCAACGGATTCGAAATCCATTGGTAACTATCTAGGGTGTGCTATTCAAGGAAGAGAATGGAACGATGATGCCCATCGTCCCATGGGGTGTCTTCCATGGACATAACTGACACAATCATCTCGTCCATAGGAAAAGTGATGTGAAACAGATTGGGAGATGAATCACCAAGAGAGGTGCTAGAAGGGGTTTCCGATTGAATGGATTGATAAGCGGATTCAACTAGACATAAAGGAATTTGTTCTCCATAGAGAAGATAATCACCAGGATCGGGTACTATCCATGGGTCATAAGACATAGGGGTTTCATGAACGAAGGTGGAAATCATGTTGATCAAGGTGAAAAAAGGAGGTGGAACATCATGTGGTGGTATGGGGAAGGTACCCATAAGAGTGGAATATTTTAGGATACCCACACCAACATTCTCATATCCAGGAGGTGTCTTCGAAATAAAGGGTATGTTTCTAGTACGGGAATCAGAGTTGAAAAAGGCTAGCTAGTCTATAATAATGAATTTTCACTGGTGTGGAAAACGTATGACACGAAAAAGAGTAGACACAACTGTGCACATAGAATAAATCTAGCTACGACCAAGTAAGTGGTTATAATCAAGAGGTGCATCAAAGACCTCAACTTCAACACTGATCGATTGTCCTTCCAACGTAATAAACAATGAGGGAAGTACAACATAAGGTTTAAATCCAAAGCCATTGAAGTACTTAAGTGTGTTGTGTGATTCAGTGAGGAGAGGAGAGCTAATGGCTTTCCAACAGGAAACAAACATTACTTATGTCAAGGCACCTCGTCAATAATGATTCTACATATATTCTTGTTCTCGACAAAAACTTGTATCTGAAACGCTATTTGAGGGGGTAGCCTTGGAATGTGATCTTCCAGGTAAAAAATTATCAAATTCATATCCATAGGATCAATTCCACCAATATCCTTTAACAATGCCTTCCATTGAGCGAGACAACTTTGAAGGACTTCAAGAGTTGACATCGCGGAGGGTGCTTGCACAAGATATTCTAAAATACTGTGGTTCTGAGAAGCACGTGCATGAGGATTAAAGGAAGAATTTTGAACAACGCCCTTTGGAGGAGGGCGGAGAACTGTATCGAGGCCAAGTCATTCGAGATGAAGAGGACCATTGGGAGGTGAAGTTGAGGGAGGCGGTTGAACCAACGAAGGTGGTATATTGTCAACTTTCTCCTCTGAGGGATAATAATTTTTGGACTGAGTAGTAAGTGTAACGCCATTATTTTTTGAATCACTAGTACAAATAAGGAAATAGGAAGTGGTGGAAGGAGAGGGTTGGTCATGAATGACCAATTGGGCTTTCTATTGAGAAGGAAAAGGTTGGGACAAAACGATAGGTGTGGGAGGCTTCACAGTCTCTTGAAGGAACTTAGTGACCTCAACACATCTTGGACAATCTTTCATGTACTGATCATCACTACAGATAAGGAAAGGATATTGAGGTTTTCACTTATCCTTATCATCAATAGGTTTCATTTTTTCTTTCTCAGATTGTGGATTATTATTTTATCCTCCTTATTCTTTCCCTTTCATTTTTTAGATTTATTTTTTCCGGCATGGGTAGATTGAATGAAGTTAACCTCAAAAGTTTTGTTAGTGGAAGGAGTAGGAGTTAGATCACATTGAACATTAGAAGTAGTAGATTTGGGATTGGTGTGAGAGGCTTGCGTAGATTGAGGTTGAGCATGGAAGGTGCCAGTCACACCATCAGTTTCATGAGAAGCAACGAGGGTAGTTGAGGTAGTGGTGGTAGAAGGATGAGAAGCATCAGGGAGCAAGTCGTAAAGAGTTCCTTTTTTTGAATAAATGAGATCTAGGTACTAAGTGTGACTGATCGCCTGCTCTTTAGTGACAACTCCACCCGTGGAAATGTCACAACATATTTTATTCACGAATAATTTTGTGAACCATTCTGCCAATAACTAATCGGTAAGGTCGAGTTTGATCAAACGTCATCTTATTCTCCACTCATGGATGTGATCGGAAATATGAGTGGCTGGATTTTTCTTAAAGGAACTCAAAATATCGGTTCCTATTTCATAGCAGATTGGAAATTGGTAATGTGTGAGGAAATCCATGGCTAGGGTATTAAACTCAATGAATAATCCTCATGGTAATTCTATATACCACTTTGCAGCTGAACCCATAAGAGTTCATTGGAAGAGTCGTAACTGAATGGAGTCATCCATCAAAGAGTTGGACGATAACCAAAGGTGAAAAGTCATAACATGGTTGTTTGGATATTCTCCTAGTTTACCGTCAAATTTTGGAATGTCAGATGGTAGTTTGGCTAGTATAATAGGCTAATGGGGAGAATGTAGGATAGAGTCATTCGAGATTATAGACAAGTCGGGTAGGTCCAAAGTGGCTAAAAGGGGTAACTTTCTATTCACATGAGGGTACTGGTGACTTTGGGGAGGGAGTCACGTTGGTATACTAGTAGGACCGTAAGAAGTCTGCATGTAAGGTGAAGGTCCTTACAGATTCAAATGTGAGTGTGGAGGCATGTATCCCATAGGGTTGCACTGATTAGGGATGTTCCCTTGGAAAGGGACACTAGAATGAACATTCAAACCCAAAATGGGATTAGAATAATCGAGATATGATTGGCCTGAACTAGGGGGTATGAAAGAGCTAACTTGAGGTTGTTTCCCCCCAGATGATTGTGGATTTCCCTGGATGATAAGGTTCCAATATTGGGATAGTGATCCTGGTATGTTTTTTCCATAGGGTGGGGTATAACCTCCAAGTGGGGGTTGTGTTAAATTTGGGTTTAACCTCCAAATTGAGTTTCCCCCCCAGGGTTATATTTCCCTCTAATGGGAATCTGATAACTAGAAGTGAATGATTGAGTAGTGCCTCCAATTGGATTAGAGCCACTTGAGGCATATCCTTCCATAAAAGGTGGATAAGACCCTCCAAAGATGACCTGGGAAGGTGTCAGAACGAAACCATAAGCAACATTGTACTCAGGAGGAATGAAAACTCCAGAAACTACGGATGGAACCTAGGTAGGAATGGGGATAGAAGTATTCAAAGTATTATACCCATGAGGAAGTGACGATATAGGTTTAGATGAAAGTGGTGTACCAATGGGAGATTGGGTAACCATCATTTTCCCGGTGGGAATAGTTGTAGCGCATGGGACCATTACATAATGGGCCATCTAGAGAGGAGTGGTCGAGCTAGGGCCAACTGTCTGTGTATGAACCAATGAAGATATAGCTAGTTGTACTAGCAAAGTGATCTAGAGGTATCGTGTAGGTAGAAGATGTTTCGAGAAGTTCAAAGACGAAAGGTATATCAACACTTGCCCCTGAGCGGTAAAGGTCTCGCACCATGTGAGGTGGGGTTAGAAATATGTCAATGGTCCAAAAGGGATCCTCGTTTTCAGGGCCAGTAAGAGGTTTAGTTGGTATTCTAGAAGTTTCAACAACAAGTTCTTTGGATGAATTCAGTTGAAGAATATTTATCTCGTATCCAAGAGGTATTAGAAAAGCGTCTAGAGAATCAGAAACAATTCAAAAATTGTTTAAATAATCAGTTCTTTCTGCTTGTGAAGGTATGTTGTCCTAGACCTCGCTCTATTGAGGAGAGACCTCTGGTGTATTAGTAAGTAGGGGTCGAGAACCTTCTGTATCTTCCGGGGGTAGTCATTTCATCCTACGTGAATGGCATGGAGGGTTAATGTTGGTTGAACCAAATATTTTATGGAAAAATCTATGGCCAACTATAGAAACAAACAACACTTGGTAATAAAATCTAGGAATCAAACGAAGCAAACAAAACCTTCTTTTTTCGAGGTCACTAATTCGTGATGAAATCAAATGTCGCGAAGTCAAGAAAAGAAGGGGCTAGGATAGAGCAGGTGGAAAAGTTATGTTGATGACCTGCTTAATGGACTTATACCCTGGTGCAAGCTTCCACACATAATCGTGGGTATACCCTCCAAGGATCCTGAGTAAGTCTAGCTAGCGTCGATTCTAGGTACCGTGAATACTTGCCCCTCCACAGTCACCTCTTGTAATACCCTAAGAAGATAGGAAACTAAGGATACCAATAACAACGATGATGCCTGGGGAAATAGTTGACAGTCTGATCCACGTGCAAAGGCAGGTCATCTAGCCTGAAATCAACTTGAGAGGATTCCACTCATCATTGTGGGTATACCATTCAAGCGACCCCCATAATATACACAATCTCTACACCGATACCAAAAAAGAAGGGTGAGTAACTCTGCCAGTCTCAATGCAACCTCATGTTTGACCCTTGTGTGAGAAGGGCTTCCTAGGACAAAATGTTGCAAATGGATTTGAACACTCCCTATCACAAGATTATATTGTGTGTTTTTTGATTTGGAGAGTCTATCTCACAGCCTATTCCAAAGCTCTAGGCTAGATAATCTTGGTGTAAAATATCTCTATAAAATAAAATTTACTAATTGAGTTTTAGATTTTGCAATGTTTTTAGAGGATGTTGTTTACTCAAGAGGGAGATGGGAATGAAACCAATGTTGTGTAAGACCTTGACCCAATAATATGCAAATAGAAATGAAAGATGCAATATTTCGGTCAATGAACTCTATCTACAACAGAGAGAAGGTATTTTTACAAAATGATGTAAGCTACAAAATGTACTTGAATGAACACAATTGCAAACAACCATAAACAATGAAATTTCTCAATTTTCTCTTAAAAAAAAAAAATCTTTGAATGCAATTTTTTTTCTTATGTATGATTACTTAAAAGAATAAATGACTTTAAATTCCTCCTTTCTAAAACCAAATCAGGGGTATAAATAAGAAAGGACAAGTAATCAAAGAAAATTTATACACTCAACAAGCACCCAAATCAAACTTTCAATGAAGATAAAAGTAAAAATGACAAGAAAGTGTTTCATCAAATGCAAATGAAAAATGACTTTCCAGTCAACAAGCAATCCAAAAAATATAATCAATCCAAAAATTTAAGTCCAATCAAAAGACTTTTAATCAATCAAGCAATCAGATGCAGAATCAAAGATTATATCCTTGTTGATAAAAATCAAAAGGTAAAACTGGAAAAATGACTAAGAAAGGTGTTCGATCTTCGAAAACCAATCGATAGTAAGTTTCCAACTCAAAAATCAGTCGAATACTGGCATTAAAAGCTCCTCCTAGATGGCTAAAGCAAAACCGGGCATCAAAAGATGATAGGACCCAAACCAAAAATTTTACAGATGCCGCCGTAACCTAGTAGTAGATTACAGTGAGGAAATCAAAGGTTTTCATAGGCTAGCTGTGGGTAGGTTGCGAAAAGTATGCACTAGGACAAATAGTTAGGGTGAGGAAATCAAATGTTTTTGCAGGCTGTGTATGGATACAGTGAAAAAGTTTCTATAAAAAAAAGAAATTTGGAAAGAGGACAAAGGGTATAAGTGAACTTTCAAATCCAGAGGGTCTGGATGGATTCCCCACATACTCAGAGACTAAAATAAAGTGAAGAAAGGTAGGCTAAAAGAAAATGGCCAACAAAAAACCACAAACAAGTCGTATCCCTAGTGGAGTTGCCAATTTTTTTATTGGATAAATTGGTCAATGTGGACATAAACTAATCTCTATAGATCCACTTGGATATAGAACAAGACAAGACATGACATGATGCTTTCCCTAAGTTATAATCATTTAATTTACTACCAAAGAAGGAATGGATGACATACCTTTAGATATCACTTCCTTGTATATTTTTTGTCCCTGCTTCACTCCGGTGCTCTTATGAGATCAGATCTGCAATGACACAAACCGACTGAAGTGAAATCAACAATAATAGATTCAATGAAAACCTAAACATGTGATAAAGGAGTCATGTAATAAAATGCTAACAATTTTGTTGGAAATAAACATGTCACCGTATTATATTAAGTAAAATTGGAAGATACAACCAAACTGCCTTGATGTCGCAAGTTCCCTTTCAGTGGTCCTTTGTTCCAACACACACATACACTTGCTCCAAATTTGTATGAAGATGGTCCAAAAACTCTTGATGGACAAATGGATACCTCAAGCATCAGTTTCAACATGATTCTTCACACAGTATTCAGCCTATTCTTTTAGCAATTCTTCGCTCAATCTTTCTTAACCTTTTCCATGAGAAACCCATCATTATATAGAAGAAGAAGAAGTGGTTAAAGAGATGAGGATGATCCCACCAAATCAGAGAAGCCAGTGGGATCCCAACCATACGGACGCCACTTCTCATTCTAGAAGATCCCCCTTATAGAATCTTTGTAGACTTCTTTCTTCTTTTAGCTTTCAAACGCCACCACACCCTGCCTATATAGAAGCTGCATAAACCCCGTGACCCAGGTATAGAGCATCCCGTGGAAATCGAGGATTTTCGCATTGTGTACTACTGTTAGACTATGATGTCATTCTAAAAACATGCCTTGTAGAGGAAGGAATCAGTCATTTTCCTCATGTAAAAGATCCTTTTGAGAGCCTGAACACATGTTGGTAGAATCATCATCAAGGTGACCAAAATAATGTGTAACATCGAGAACTGGGGAAGATTTCTTCTCTGGCTCCTTTTCCTATTTGATATGTACATGGGTCACAAGGGATACCTCCGAGCTCTCATCATAATCATATATTTTTATTAATTCGCGGAGGGGGTATTGTGCACTTGTTCTCACTGATACCCCGATTGTCTCCGACTAAGATGAAACACTTGTCGATGATCCGATTGATGACATTGTGATTTCATGGTCATCCAACCTGGTGATCTCATCGAGGTATATCATTTCAAGGCCACTTGGGCCTATCTATATTTCATCTAGATTGTCGGTAGGAGACCCTGTCATGCCTGTGAGGTCTGGGTCATCTTGCAACTGATCAATTTTTTAATGCTCTTGTTCTATCATGAGTAACCCCCTCTCTCGTGCATCCTGAGTCATAGGGAAGCCTATGTCTTGCACCGAGGCTACTAGGGGGACTTTTTCTGCTTCGACTGCCATCATTTCGTCACCTATTCATCCAGGCTCAAAGATTTGAACCTGATCATTTTTTGGTCATCCATCCTTGTCACCACTTCATCCCAATATTGGGCATTTTCTGTGTATGGCCAGTAGGATGACACTTTCAAGGCATGTTTCAAGACTAGACCCTTAGGGTCATGCTTGTGGAATCAACTAGTCTAGAATTTGAACTCTAATTGGATCAACCCTTCTTGCTTGGATTGAGCAGTGTCCTTAACCATGTAGAAGCCTACATGGAAACCATAAGGTATGAACTCCCTTTTCTTGTCCTTGACCAGAGTGGCATTGTAGCCTTGTAGGATGGTCTAGTAGCATATCTCTCCCACTATAAGCTAGTCGGGGACATGCACTAGTAAAATATGTGGTTCTTCAGTGGCCCCAAACACCCTGATGTATGTGTCTCGCTCATCTAAGTACCAATGGCCTACCTTTGATATCATCTTTTTGGCTATAGCCGACAGTCTCGATATTTCTTTCTTGAAAATAATGAAATAAATACGTGCGATGAATTCAATGCAAATGAGGGATTAGGATTTATTGTAACTATTCTCCCATAAGATGTTGAAATATACGTGGACCAGGAGCTCTGCGATGTGCCAACTCAGGTTCATGCCAGCAAAATGTTTCTTGTGCACATTACATCCAGTAGATATGAAGCCATGTAGAAGGCTGATGTCTCTCCTTCGTTCAATGTCTGAGCTTGTTGTATGCAGATGCTAATTTTCCTAGAAATGATGGCTCCCCAGTTGAAGTTGCTCCCAAAAATGGCCATTGTTTAAGCTAGAGGAATCCATGCCTCTAAAAATTTGGAGAAGTCCTTCTCTCGATAAAATTGACAGATGAGATCCATTAGGTAGATGCATGGATCCCTTAGGTTGGCTGTTTGGTACCAGCTGGTGGTTAGGTTGGTGTATTTCTTATCTTCTCTCCACCATGAGGCCATTACCCGGATGGTGTCATGGTGCTTGTAGAATTTTACAAAAAAATATTTGTTTAGTCACTCCTTAGGGTCTCTCAACTTGTAATACTTTTGGACCTCTACCAGAAGGAAGACCCTGACACATCCACCACTTTCGTCGTTGATTAAACACTTCTGTGTGTCTATGTGGTTGATGAGCCACTGCAGAATTTCTATACAAGGAAGCATAGGGGTTATTCTTGCTACCATGTGTAGGTACGACCGTCGAATATTCGAGAATACTTGGTCATCGAGCGCTCTCACATCTGGGTCATTATGCGAGATATATTCTGAGAATTCGTCCCGGTTGATATTCTTGAATATTTCTCCCCAATATGGGAGTACCAGCTTGGTCCCTGTGCTTGCCTCTGTGTCTCCAAAGGTCAAAGGTTGAGTGAAAACATTCATTCTAGATGTCTTAATGATTGGTTTCGGTCTTGGAGCAAATTCTGATTGTTTTGCGGCCCCTGGAGAGGAGCCTTCTCCTACCTCTGGTTCTTTTAGCTTCGATGCCCTCGGATATTGCCTAGTGCTCAGATTTCTTGGAGGCATTATTCTTGTAATTGAAATAAATATTTTAGAGACTGCGTATAGAGAAACACTAGATAAAATATATATATGAAGTGAAAACATGAAAACTCCACAGACTGGTACATACCTGTAAAACTTGCTAAACCTGGTTATTTGATACTCATGAGATCTCTGCAACTTTCAAATTGCTCATCTCACTTCTCCAGATTCTATGAAACTTATTTTCACACAGGATGGTTTCGTTTACAATGGCTCAAAGAATTTAAACCAGGGAAGAACTTACTATGTCGTATCAACCATTTAATTTAGGTGATGAGTGGAATTCAAACAAATCTGCCGTCAAATCTCTGCAACTTGAATTCATCGTGGGTTGACAAAAGAGGCGCGAAGGGTGATGTGGTCTATCCAAAATTTCAAATGGTTGTTTTGATTCACACATGAAGTAGAAACTAATGCGAGATTTGGTATTAATTAACCCCCAAAATCTAATTGTATCTAGCGCTAAAACAACCCATCATGTCGCTTTCTTAGTGGGTAGATCGGGGATTGAGGATGCACTCTGACTGTTTTCGTCGATGTCCCTCGCAAAAGCTTCGACGCCGATCAATCTCATCATACAGTGCTAACGTGACAAAACTGACTTAGAGGTGTGACTTGGACCTAGGGAACCAAGAATGACTTAGGATTAATATAGACCATACGATTTCTCCAATCTGGCAAAGACACATGGCGTTAAAGACCGATGAATTAATTCACTCATATTAGTTGGATTAGGGACTTTCTTCAAGTTGTGAGTTCTAAAATAAACTTGGGCTCATCGATGCTAAAAAGGTATCGGGGGTCGGTGATCGAGGATAAACCTATCACGTGTTTTTTCTTTGGATTAACTTCCTAAAAAACTCTCAATGCCGAAACTCTTCGGGAATCGATGATCGGGGAAAAATATTTAATGTGATCAAAATGTTCATCCTAATTTAGTATTCTCTGATTCTGACAAGCGTGTCAAGTATCAACTATCGATGATATCATTTCTTTCTTATTTAATGTTTACTCCCTTCACCTTTTGCCGATGCCGAAGGTGATCGGCTATCGACGATATCGTTTCTTTCTTCTTTAACATTTACTCCCTTTGCCTTTTGCCGATGCCGAAGGTGATCGGCTATCGATGATTTCCATATGTGATACTTGTCCTAAAACAAAAATTCCTTTCACTGATACTGGTGAAGATTGGCGCTCAACGATTGTGGTTTTCCAAGTGATTATTTTTTACTTCTTAATTCCTTTCGATGCTGAATCTTGAGCACGTTGGGTGAAGTGTATTTTTTTTGCTGTTGATTCCTTCTTTAAGTGTTAAGCCTTTTTAATTCATGGGGTTTTTACAAATTTAAAAAAACCTGAATAGTTGATGAGTGTCAAGAGGACAAGAAAAGACAAAGCATTTCTCAAAAGGAAATCGAATTCAGACAATGCAAAGATCAAGTGGTATCCAAAAAGTGAAAAATTAACATAGGCTTTTTAGGGTATGTTGAGTGCTCAACAAATGGTGACTCACTGGGAAAAAGCAGAAACTTTGTTCCTTCCTCGGGCTCAGCTGATGCAAAAGTTGATTAGGAACTTAATTGGGTTTCATTAGATCTTGTTTTACCCTTTCATTTGTAATTTACCCGGTTGGTGCATCTGGGCTTGCCTGTGGGGTTTTTTAACTTTTAGTTTGCCTTGTTTTCCTGTAACCTTGACTCATGCCCCCTTTTGACAAGAGTCTAGTAAATAATTCACCGACACTAGGATTTTTAGTTACCCTTATTCATTTTCTACGGTGTTTCTTTGCTGCCAGTGAGCGTCCATAGCCCCGGTGGATTCACCCCAACATCACAAACCCTGCTCCGCTACGAACGAGCATCCATAGCCCCGAAAAAGATATATGTATACCCTCTCCTATTGTGCGCTCCTTTGATATAGTTGACTTTTATTTCGATAGAATGCCCTGGGTGAGCAGGAGAGTACGATGCTTGTTATTTTCAAAATGAGATGGTTAAGGTGAAACTCACTAGCTCTGTCTCTGAGGCGCATGTAGTCCTTCCCATCCTACCGTCTTTCCCTTAAGGTTTTATCAGACCACTAGGCAGACACTTCCACATTTCTCCAAAGTTGTTCATCTGCACAGGCTAGATAGAGAACCCCTTGAAACAACCACAGGTTCCTCAACGTTTCTTATGTTTGTATGTGAGCGACGAGTTAGGAAGAGAGCTCTCTATGTTGTAGGATTTGAGGTCAACCATTGTCTTGCTAAACACAATATTTCAAAATCTCAGAAGAAAAATCGCAAAAAGATAAAACAAAAAATGTATAAATGCAAAAGATAAATCGACGCATCCAAAATAAACACAAAAGTTTTTTTTTTAATGAAAATATTGTTTTAGGGCTTGATCATTCACTAGGAAAGCGTCATGTTCCCCCCTCATATTTTATAGTTGATACATGCCTAACCTGATCTTCTCGGCCACTTGGAAAGTTCTGAGCCATAGATTTTGGAACTTAGAATGTTTTCATTTAGGCTCATTTTCTCTGTCCCACTTTAGGACTAAGTATCCTACTTTAAAATTCTTCTCTTTAGACTTATGCTTATTAAACCACCTTTTAACTATCTGCTGGTGGGACATGAAATTTCATTTAGCTTTCTCCATTTATTCTTCTAACATGATCAAGGTGTCAATTCTTTGTTGTAATATTGATGAGGGATGCCCTCTGGACTCTTGAGCAAGTTTAAGAGATGGAAGATATAGCTTGTTCAAGAGAATGGCTTCCTGTACGTATACTAGAAAGTATGGGGAATTCCCTATAGCTTCCTTGGGTGTAACTCTATCTACCCATAAGGCAATGTGGAGTATATTATGACAATTCCTTTGGTTGTCTATAACCGTTTTCTTCAGTATCCCCACTAGGTTCTTGTTAGTTGATTATGCCACTCCGTTTCCCTGCAGATAATAATTTACAGAGTATCTAATTATGATCCCTTTGTCTAGAGAAAAATACATTAATAGGGTGGAAAAAAAGTAAGATACATTATAAAAAACAAGGATAGAAGGGACACCAAATCTTGTGATCAGTTATTGTTCTATGAATTGGATTACTACCTTCTTGTTTACAAGAGTAAGAGGGATGGCCTCTTCCCATTTCATGAAATAATCGGTGGAGGTAAGTATGTACTTATGTTGTTTTGAATAACTTGGTGTAATTTCTCCTATGATATCTAACCCCCATTGCTAAAAAGTCCTAGAAACGACCACCAGTTGGAGTGGGACAACTACTCTCTTCTCCCTTCTAGTGCTTATTTGACAAGTTTTACAGTTTCTAGCGTAAGTGTGAGCATATTTGAACAAAGTGGGCCAATAATGTCCAACTCTCAATATCTTATGAGTGGTGGTGTCCCCTGCAAAATGTCCACCTATAGGACCATCATGGAGCTCCTTCAGAACCTTTTCTGCATCTTCATGCTCGAGACATATTAACAATACCCCATCATAATTAACCTAGAAGAGTACCGAATTTATGAGGGGATATTGTACATATTTTAACCTGAGAGATCTCCTTTCCCTAGGGTTTAGGTTTTCTAGGCAAGTCCCATAGTGCAAGAGATAATTCAATTTCTCATACCAAGACTCTTGTCCTGGGGAAATGTGTGAAGCTTCACCACACCATAATGACATTTCATTATCCCATCTAGGGTCTTCATTTACTTGGTCCTGAGCTTCAGGTGCCAGTTTGCATAACCCTTTTCCTTTAAAAAATTTAGCAAGTTTTATATCTAGATCAAATTATTGGACTAATGCCATCAAGTTCCCTCTTCTTTCCCCCATCTCCTATTGAGTAAATAGGGATCAGACTGTAGGGTGAGGCACAATGACTTTTGTATGGTTCTTGAGGATGTAAGATATGAAATTTTTTACTACCTTGTAAACCACATAATCCTGCTTGTCTATAGAAGGATAATTCAGTTCGACACCTTGTAGATTAGTGCTCATGAATGATACCAGGGCCTCATCATATTCATCATCCTTCTGAGTTAATACTGTGGCTAATGATTGGTTGGAGGCGAAAGTATAGAGGAAGAAATATTTGTTGAAGTCAGGGATTCGAAACATTGGAGCTTGAGATATTGCAGTATTAATATTGCTGAAATCCTTATTTTGTTCATTATGTCACCTAAACTCATCATCTTTACGAATCATTTTTTGTAGGGGTTTGATAGTTTTCGCGAAATTGGGGGTGAATTTTCTCACAAAATTGATTTTATCGAAGAACGATTGCATAAGATTTTTGTTGTGAGGTAATGGAAGCTAAGATATAGATTTAATCCTTT
>JZKD02S0916222.1:0-13942 GCA_000966675.3 Picea glauca | reverse complement strand
TATTTATTAGCAGTACACATTTTAATGTACTAGCATTACACACGGGATCTCTCCAACAATGCATTGAATATGGACATAAGCACAGACTCCTCGGGGTTTGATAATGGACCTAAAGTCACTCAACATCGAACTTCACAACTTGAGGTGCATATCATACCCAAGTTTAGATGGGTCAGTGTTAGCTTTGGATTTGAACAAGTACCTACTTTAAACTAGTCTTCAATGCAGAAACAGGATCCTCGTGATCTCCAGCGTGGAGTTTACTGGTAACAAAAACCTCACCCCGCATTACAACCCCACTCTGAAAAGCCCCACTTAGAGCTTCTCCTAAAACTGGTTCTGTACCATAAATACTTGCAGTGTCAAAGTGCCTGTAACCTACCTGTGAACCCAAACAAAGCATTATTAAAAAAATAACAATTACCCTCCGTAGGACTTAACAAACCTCCAAGCACTTTGAAGAGTATGGAAGAAATATAACGAAACTGTACCTCGAGAGCTGTAGCGACAGCTTCCTTTAAATTGTCCTCGTCCTGAGGTAAGGCAGCGGTACCGAGGCCTATCAACGGGATTTTCAATCCTGAGTTCAGTTGTGAAACTCTGCCTGGCATCTCCATATTAACAACAAAATAAAAGAGCTTACAAGGCGAATCCGGGCTTGGCACGACAGTTTGAGATCCAATTTGGCCAAGGAAGCAGCCAATGTTTAGAATACGCTAATTGGATTTTATTGTCATACAATTAAAATTCAATTTATGGCCTGGCATAACTTACATTTAAGGGATTTGGTTTGGTGTAGTGATTTATGGCACTAGCTTCCTTCCTTCTTTGAAGTAAGAAATTCAATTTATGGCCTGACAACTTACATTTCAACGACATTCAATAAGGAATTCTATTAATGTGCCAACATTCCTTCCTTCTTTGAAGGAAGAAATTCAATTTATGGCCTGACAACTTACATTTCAACGACATTCAATAAGGAATTCTATTAATGTGCCAACATTCCTTTCTTCTTTGAAGTAACAAATTCAATTTATGGCCTGACAACTTACATTTCAACGACATTCAATAAGGAATTCTATTAATGTGCTAACATTCCTTCCTTCTTTGAAGTAACAAATTCAATTTATGGCCTAACATTCCTTCCTTCTTTGAAGTAACAAATTCAATTTATGGCCTGACATTCAATAAGGAATTCTATTAATGCGCCGACATTATATAGGGTTAGGCTAAACGTTCGACCTTTTGGCTTCTGGCTATCGTCAAACTGTCCCATCTCCTGCCAGCGGTCTCCGAAGGCCAACGCTCTGCAAATCCATACTGCTCTATGAAGGCCAACGCTCAGTTAAGCTTCCTGCAAATCAACACATGGGCTGGACAAGAGACTAGACTCTGTTAGATGTATCTTCTCAAAATGTATACAGCCATGCTCTCCATGTTATGTTACAGTATTGTCATCATTTTCTCAATATTGTAGTATTGCATGTCCAAGTTTTAACGTGTGTAACTTATTCATACAGCCACGAGGATAAGTTGCAGGCATTCTATAGATGCATGTCCAAGTTTTAACATGTGTAACTTATTCATACAGCCACGAGGATAAGTTTTAACATGTCTCTGGATGGGTTGATGGCACTAGATGGACTGGAAAACACGTTGATAGTTGATATATTCATATAGAGGTATTTTTTCGCATTCTGTCTTATAAAACAAGAAAAAAATTGAAATTTATATTAAAATGTAGAAATTTAGATTAATCTTATCATGCAAAATATAAAAATATTCAAATTTATAAAATTTTTATATAGTTTTTATAAAATTTTAACTATTTTTAAAGTAAAATCATTTTAATCTATAAAATTTTGATTAATTATTTTTAACTAACCATCAATTTTGTTCCTTATTTTTTATTTCATTTCAAGGTTCTAATCAATTCAGGGTTCAGATGGCTACCTTGAAATGAGAATAATATTGGATTTCATCTCTATAGACTTTGAGAGCTTGTTGCATGGATGCACTTTCTAGAGCTAGTCACTTAGATGTGTCATATATATATATAAATATTGTTGAAATTCTTTAAAAAATTAATGGATATAAATAAATATATGTAGATTAATTAAAATATATATAATATTAATTTTAAAAAGTAATAAAATAGGTTAAGTTTAATATTTTTATAAATTATTAGTGGATAATTTATGTAACAAGTTTTTTTTAAATAATGGTGATGATTCAGTCCACATTAATAATGCTTTTAGTGATAAGTTTTGTCACTTTTAGAAATATTAAATTAGATAAATACAAATTTACACTTTCAAAATGTATATATGTCAATTGAGTTTACTTTGGGTGGAGAGGAATGATTATTATCCTTTCTAATTGGGTTCAATTCCTACAAGTAACATATTGAGCTTAGAAGGAGTATACTATTGTAATGGCTTCCAAAATAAAATAAAATTTTATAATCTAATGTTAAAGAGATTCTAACCTACTATGGAAATAAAATAAAATAGAAAACAATGTCATTCTCATAATGAGTATATCATTGTCCCCAAGGTGTAGGATAGTCGGTGACGGAGTGTGTTGTTAAGCCACTCCGTGTTGTTAAAGTCACCGGTTCGGAACCTGCGGGGACAAAAAATCCAACCATGTTAAGGGTTGGTGTGGCTTAGGTTGGGTGCGATCCCCCGATGATTTTGATGGCTTAGATGCCCCTGAGTCACGGTTTCTCAAACCACGGGTTAATCGCCCAACCAATAGGTCCCGCACAAATTAACAAACAAACAAAATAATGAGTATATCTTTGTAATTGCTTACAAAATAAAATAAAATTTTACAACCTAGTGTTAAAGAGATTGTAACCTACTATGAAAATAAAATAAAATATAGTGACATTTAATCTACTCTTTGTATTTTTTACCCATAAGACCTACTATGAAAATAAAATAAAATATAGTGACATTTAATCTACTCTTTGTATTTTTTACCCATAAGATTGTAACCTACTATGAAAATAAAATAAAATATAGTGAGAGTTAATCCTACTCTTTGTATCTTTTGCTCATAAGTTTAGCTTTTCCTTGTCAATGAATTTGACATAATACATCCAAATTATTGCAAAAAATAAATTAACATTAATAAATTAAATTAAACAAAAAAGGTCACATCTTTAAAAATGGTCTACCATAATAATAAAAAGCTAAGAAAAGTGATCATTGTAATAAAATATAGGAGTATAGATCCTTCTTAACTACGCATCTTTCAAGCACCAAGAGGGATCAAATCTCTTTAAGTGAAAACCTTTTTTAGGGAATGAAACTTGAGGAAGGGTTTGTGCCTCAAACGATTTGATCTATCTCGATGCTTGATAGATCTAGAGTTAAGATGGATCTACATTAGTTCTACTTGAGCAATGGTAAACTTTGGGTGGTAGCTCTACAATGCCTTTGCACCTCCCCTGCAACCTCTAATGGTAGCTTCGACCTCCCCTCTTGCAATTGAATCCTCTCTCGTGGAAGTTTATCATCCTACAAACTCAAGAAGACTTTTAAGGAGCCTTTGGTACCCACTCGTCATGTTGAAGCTTCACATTTTCATTGTCTTGGATGCTTCATTATTGAGAAGGTTGATTCAATTATTATCATTTCTCTTGGCCAAGAGAATCCTAAGTAAGGTCGATGTGTGCAATTTTGATTACCATTTATACTTCCAAGGAGTTGAGACCAATACCACTACAATGTAAACATATTTTGGGTTCAATTCATGAGACCTAGTTTCAACATGTGACATGCCCTCCAACCTTGATTGAACCAAGTGATAGTGTCCCCTTGCCCTTCTTGAGAGGCAGTGCTTTCATAACCATTTCTAAGATGTCTTGTCCAAGAGCACTTGTTGGACACAATCATCAATCCCACAATGTATATTTCTAGGATATGTCATCCCAAATGCATTTCTTAGACACAATCATCAAGGCCATTGTTGGACATGCAATTTGGGGATTTTTTGGGATGTGCACCAAAACAGGTCAAAAAGGTAAAAGGCAGTTAGATGATGGACCAAAGCGCACAACGAAAGCAAACTTTAAGGAGTCAACATGTGCAAAAGGAGGAAAAGAAACATAGCGACACACAAAATACAGGAAATGGTTATAGATCGTTGGGTTTTTGGGGATATTTTGTAAACGGGCTTAGCCCCATTTTTAATGTATAAATATGTAAAGGGTTGGGGTAGATAGTGGTGGTTGAAGGTTGGTAATGGTTGAAGAATTCAATCTATGCTCAAGTTTTTGGCTAGTGTTCGAGTGTTTTGGGTTATGACTGAGGTTTTCGGGAGTTAGGCTCACATTATAGTAGAACAGTTTAGGCATGTTTGGGTAATGTCAAATGATATATCTTTTTGTAAGTGCAGTGAAAAATTGTAAGGCGATTATGAATGAATAATATAAGAAGCTAGTGGTTGTGGACGTAGCCCATTTTGGGGTGAACCACGTTAAAACCTTGTGTCTTGATGTGTTGCTTATGTGTGTTATATTTCTGACACATGTGATGGATGGTTAGTATAGATTTGTTTATTGTTTACGGCTACTGCGCAATGATGGTGAATGTTTAGCATTATGAATATGTCATTGATATATGTTGCTATGATCTTGCGCATTTAAGTTAATGATGAATGAATGAATGTTAAGTGGAGTAATGTCGCACAGAGAGTATATCGCATGATAATTAAATGTTAAGTAATGGAAATTGCGTACACAGTAGATGAATGGACAATGCATAATATGGTCATGTTGAATGCCTCACTTCCCATCATCATTGCAAAAACTTGGTTCCTGCAACCCCTCTAGATGCCTCGAGTGAGACTTCACTTGCTTGCAGGTGATGCCAAAAAGGTCAGTGTCTAAGGGTTTTGTTGGTTTATTATTTTTGAACCTAGGGTCTGCCCACTACGAGCTAACAAATGGTTCTGTTGTAGGGACCATGATCTATAACTGAGGGGATTTTTTTGGAGGTCGACTAAGGAAGGGATCACATAATAACTAGAAAGGAAGGAACGGGAATTTTCTAGAGAATGGAATGGGAACCCACAGATCAACGACAAACAATGGTTGTAAAGGCATGTGTTTAAATATTTGCATGAAATCTTCTTTGGTGTGTTTCTGAAAATTTTGACTGAATGGTTAGAAAGGCTAGTGGAGAATATTGGAAGATTTCAAGCTAAGTCTCTGAGAAACTGGACTCTTGAGTTGATCAAACAGTTGAATACAATAAGTAATAATATTTCTCGTGAAATTGATTTTTGGTTGAATAGTATACTGGGGGGTGACATTACAGAATTCGCAATAGATTTAACCCAATCTTATAGTGTCACAGAGAGAGAGATTTCAAGGGTTTGCACAAAAGATTTATGAACGCACTGTCTACTTGGATAAATATGTTTTTGTGCGATGAGAATGTTATGAATATGCAATTTGATTGCTAGGCGCCTTCGTGCACATAGGGAGATTGGGGAATGACCAAAGGATGGTCTGAGAGTGGAAGGGATGAATAAAGAATGGATGGAATAAGGATGTTGCGAGAGGAAGACAATGTGTCAGACATAGAGATTGGAGTATTGCGCAGTGGGAAAAGGTTTAGGTATAATAAGGAGACTATGGCTGAGAGAGAAAAGCAACATAGTGTGTTCAAGAAAAGAGAGCCCTGCATAGTGCTCTAGATCACACCATACAAAGAAAGGAAATATAAAGAAAAGGATCCTCATTACAGTCCAACAGAAGAAGGAAGTCCATCTCAGATCATAATCTATTTCAAACCCATGACCCTGTGTGCGTCACCAAGATTTGAAGCAGGAACCAAAACTTTTTCAAGAGCAATTGTAGTTAGTGGACGAAGCCAGAACAATAGTCAAAATAGTGTAAGTAGTGCAGTGAACCAAAGTCAGTCAACAACATCGAAGGTAAGTACTACACAAAATACAATGGTAGGAGTAGATAACATGTTAAGGATGCCTAAATTCAAGGGAGTGGGGTCAAAAAACCTAGAGCATCATCTGTTTGTATGTGAAACTATATGGACTGCAAAGAATGTCCAAGATGATGCAACAAAGATTGCACAGTTAGCAACGACGTTCAAAGATCACACATTGTTATGGTACATGAAATATCAGACTACTACACCGACGGGACAATCAAGAACATTAACGAAAATTGGACAAGCTTTATAAAAGGAATTTTGGAAGCCAAAATATGAGTCGCAATACATCACAGAGCTGAAATAAATTAAGCAAGTGCAGACTGAGACAGTTTGGGATTACGATCAAAGGTTTAAATATTTGATGGGTAGGTTGAGATTCCAGATTCCTGATGAACAATGTAGAGAATGGTTTATCACAGGTTTGTTGCCACACATTCGTTGTCCTTTGATAAAACAAAAATTCACGTCGCAACCAGAAGCCTTAGAAATTGTTATGAAGTTAGAAGCATCCTCTGTCGGAGATGGCACAGGGATGGCATAGTTTTAGTCACAATTGGTTGCACTAACGATTCAGTTGTCAAAATTTATGAAAGGAAAGGAAATGTGTGAACAAGTTTGGTGTATTGCACGTAAGACATAAGGCCATCGTAAAGACGAGTGCCCAACATTTGTGCAGTATATGGCTACAGGAGCACCAAACCCATTGACAAGAGGAGTGGGGCATTAGGAAATATGCAATACATGGGGACATCATCCGACTACTTGTCCATTATTGCAAAAGTACAAGAGTGCGCCCAAGAATTTCTTTTGCAATTTTTGCAAGTCTATAGGACATGATGAGAAGGATTGTCATGCATTTGACTTAATGAGAGAGCACACTTCAGATGCATACATAATCCAAAAAGAAAATGTCGCAGTAGAAGGAGGAGTTCCGCAATATAATACTCCAAGAGGCTTTAATCAGGGTGGACGAGGAGGATTTGGTAGAGGAGGAAGAGGACCAAACATTTGTTATAACTGTAGAAATTTAATGACAAAATCAACAAGTAAATAATCATGTCATACACTTAGAAACCTAGAGATAATTGTCTTCTATGAACTCTGAAATGTTTAAACACACATTTAAAAATTACCATAAGCAGAAATACACATTGCTAAGCAATTTTGCAGTGGAATAAATAGAATGAACACCAACCATTCAACTCAAAAAAACTTAGAAATTTAGGCAATGCCAAGGAAAACCCCAATGTGGGGAAACCCAATGAGAGAGAGAGAAAGAGAGATTTTATTATTCAGCTTCAAGAAAGTACATATCAACAACATCAATATATTTAGCATCGAAGAGAAACACTTACAACACCCAACAGTCCCACAAATCGTTGCTTAGAAAATTGTGCCATAGTCCGTACAACTGTACGACCTTGCTGAAATCATCACCTTGAAATTTGTGCCACAACAATGTTGACGATTGAAAACGTCAATGAAGTTTCACCCGCAAAGTATTGCTAAAGCCTATTATTATAAAAACTAAATAATACTAGTAGGTGGGACCCCCTTGAACTATTGGAGAACATATCTGTTCTTTTTTATGTTGAGATGATGTGCGGCACATGGTTGATGAAGATCTTGTTGTTATTAGTTTTAAATCGAGCTTATGAAGGGTTGATTCCTTATGTTACTACAACCTATGATATTCATTAATGTCATTGTTGTATGTTCTTATCGCATTTGCATAACAAACAGGTTAGTAAAATTACATGAAGGGTAGTTTTGAGAGAGGCAAAATACTAGAACAAATGCAAGGGAAGGGGACCTAGTTCTGCAATATCACATGTGAATAACTTAAAAGAAATGAGAGACAATTGCAAGGGGAAAATTTAAAAGCTATCCTAACTATACTACATGCATGAGAACACTTGATGATTATTGTCAAGCCCTAGCTAGCAAGTAAATGGTTATGAAATTGTGATTGAATTACATGTTTAATATGCATATGGTGTGAAATATTGGTGGTGCACTTGGCAAGGTGATAGTGCTAATGGTCATACAATGGTTAATTGAATATTGTGGCCGATCCACATATGGTATATTTTGATAGATTGAACGTTAGTGGCTCATTTGATAAGGTGGTGAACATTGATGGTTATGTGATTTTGTTTGAGTTATATGATGTGAAATGAGATATGGTGATTGCGCTACTGGCTTTTAATGTGGTGATGGTTTCGATACATGTTTGATTAATCATGTTAATGGAGAATTTGTTGGCATGTACTGTTGAGTTAATGAGATGTGGGTGGAGGCGACGTGCATTTACTGCACGTCACCTTTACTCTTCCCATTGGCCACCACCCTAGTCGGGTTATTGTTCGATCTTGCTACTCCGTTTATGCTCTGAAAGTTTAGCATGGTGGAATCGCTCGACCAACTCTCGTTTTAAGGAATTCGATTAATAGGTATGTCCTTTTTTTTGGGCCATTCTTGATTTCTCTATGGTTATGAAATGATTACTGGCTCATGTGTATGAGTTTTTGTTTTTCCTAAGCGTTGCAACCATGTGAAATTTTGGTTCTTGAATGAAAAATGGATGGTTCTTCCTGTAATAATTTTGAGTTCGTCGAGGTTATTGGTCTTCCTGGGTGATATCTATTTGTTATCACTGTTGTTTGGTTGGAGGGATTTTGTTTAGTCTTGGGTGGATAGTTACCTTCACGCACTGTCTCTAAATCTAGTCTATGGCTTTCATGGGTTTAATGGTTGAAGGCACTCTTCATCACTGTGTTTTGTTCATTTGGGAAATGGTTGATTTCATCACTAAAGGCCATGAAATGGGATGTCCTGTTCTTACTTGGCCTTGTCATCACCTCAGTGATGTAGTTGTTTTAAGAGCCACACGGGTTACACCCTACACGCATTAAGCATCACTATCGGTCGGGTTGGAGCCCTGCTCCTCTGTAGTAGCCCTCCCATCTCGGGACTTGTTATCTATCCGTGAATAATTTGTGGTTCCCTCTGTGTATGCACTATTGGTATCAAGGTTTTTCACCATTGAAGGAAGTTGGCTCTAGCTTTCCTATGTTAGTCATAGTTCGAACCTTTAACTCCACAATTCCAAGGGTTGACGTGGAACACCAGCCTGGCCTGTAGGGTTTACCACTTGATTGTTGGATGGTTGTATATTTCTGACTTTTTGAGTACAGACCCATCCAATTGACTATATGGCAGTCGTGCTGGTTTGGAATTTAGTTACTGCCTCTATATAACGTCGGTAAACCCTGCTTGTTACCTGCACAACTTAAGTTACACAGTCGCTCTCCTTATGTTTAATAACTTAGTATTGTTTAAAGAAAAGGGACGTTGCCCCAATTCGAATGGATGCGTGGGTATGCGTGGTTGTCACAACTTGTTAGGTCGATTGATTTTACGATAATGATGAATTGGTTGGTTGATACACAGTCACTCTTATTTGCACCAAGGATTGCTTGGATGTTTGGCTAACATTGGTGGAAATGCTTGATGTTGCTCATGTCCCATTGTGTGTTTGCAAAATAATTTATGGTCATGGTAACTATGGTTTTCTTTGGCGTTGAACGACTACTGAACTGGATGACTGTAGAAAGTATACCCACTGCATCCTTGTGTTGTTGGATGAATAAGCCATAGTGTTCACAACATGGTCGATCACAATGTGATTAAATCGATAGCTCAACACGATATGTTGAGTTATTATCGTGATTGTGTTAAGTGGAAATGTTGCACCATGGATTTTTGACTAGCTGTTCACTGTGTGTAGTATGGATAGCTTGGTTTTCACACTCAGGGGCACCCACAAAATTTTTAAATATGTTTATTTATTGCAATCAATCACTTGTTAAAACAAGCATGTTGTTGATGAGAGTCGTGTTGGATAGGGGGCCCAGCTTTTAAGTCACATTGAATTGTTTTTCTTTTATAGTGGAAGAACTACATTGCCTGGGCAAATTACCCTATGCATAACTTGTGTCTAGATAATGGATGTTGGTTGTATGATTAATTGTCATTTCAGGCGTGGCAATCTGGTCTTGACTTTTTTGGTTACTGCATATATATGTTAACAAATATCATTGCATTTTGATGGGCTCTATTGCAGTGATAGTGACTTCATTATTATTTTGAAAACATGACTTTTGAGTATAGTTGTGGATTGAAGAAATGCATGGACAATGGTTGATTTTGATAGTTACATATTGGAATTGGGTACTATTCGTAAATTATTATAAAATGCAGAGTGTGTGAATGAAGGGAACAAAACCTCTTACAAATTATGTGGAATACTTATTGTTTTTTGATGGCACTGTGTTGGATATTTGATTAGATAGTGAACTAGTTAAGTACACAGTAATTGTTATTCATGCATGATGATTGTTGGTTGGTGCATCTATTCTTGCTGCATAATGTTTTTATGGATCACTTGATTAATTTCATGAACATCAATCATTATCCTTCCCTCCCATTATTTCACTTTCCGCTAATTACAAACCCTTCACATATCCCATATTCATTTTTTCACTCCATGTTCTGAGATTGATTACAACCAAGAGAATTTATGTGTTAAGGTGGATGAAAGTGGCAGTGTCTTGGGTGGATTGCAGTAAGATTTTATCGGTTTGCTTTAGAGTTGATTGTTGTTGTCATTGAGCAGTGACAATTTCTTCTCCACTTTAATTATATCATATTTTTGCTCAATACAAACCCCTCACATATTTTAGGACCCTGTTTCACCCCCTTGCTTGTTGATTAACATTAAAACAATTTGTAATGATTGGATTGCATGAGCCTGATACATTCTGAGCCAAATCTATTTCATATTTTTAAGAGTTGTCATGTATGGCTATTTAAAAGCCTATTTGCTAATTGATCACACATGCAGGATGGGTTTTTTCAGCCGAGGTAGCCATGGCCGAGGAAACAGAGGTAGAGGTAATTGTAACCGAGACCCAAGTTCTCCATACATTTTGACGCTGATTCAAAAGATCTTGGCCAATTATTTCATGCCAGATTCTTTAATTGGATTGGGCAGGGAATAGTCCAACCTAGGCCTGAAAGGCCTCCTTTCCAAGCCCCACAAACCCCTGTTATCCCTATACCTCCTCATGTCTCCTTACAACCTGAGGTCCCTGAAAATGATGGATGGTAGGAGATTGTCCACCCGACAGTCTCCCAACATCGTGGTTGGCCCAACTTGTCTTTTCCTGCTCCTCCAACTTTGAACCCCATTGTCCAAGATGCCCCTAACCACTCGCCAGTGCAATCCTCCCATGCTAGCAAGAGATTGAAGACTGAAGCCCACCATGCACTTGATAAAGGAAAAGCCACTGCTGCCCCTTCCTCACCCTCCAATGACTATGATAAATCCGTGTCTTCCTGGATGCATTTGAGAGACGATTGTTCCCATGTGATCAGTGAGATCAAGCCTAAAGGCTCTGCACAACCAAAGGTGAATTCAGGAAAATCAAGAGGTGACAACAGCAACCAAGGAAGGGTTGCATCACAGACTGGGAAATATGGATTTTGAGTTTTATGCTATCTATTGTTTTATGACAGTTGACTTCATGGATCTTTGGACAACATGGTTTTATTTTGGATATATGAGTATTATTCTTGAAATAATTTCAAATTTCATGAGCCAAAATTGCCAAAAGTAAATATGTTGATGGGAGACACAAGGAGGTATGTTTTTCTTAACTAATGATTGTTATGATTGTTATGAACTAAAGGGAGTCACAAGGGGTCCCACCTACTAGTTATTATTTATTTATGACCCTTATTATGATTATTACTTTCCCCCCTAACTAAAGTTAGTTGAGTCTTTTAATTAACTTAACTAATCAGTTGTTTTAACTACTTTAACCAATTCTAACTTGTTAAAAGCAAAAGGAAAGGAAGGAACAAGAGGAGGGATAGAAGCAGAAACATGCTAAGGTTTGCTCTTTGAGTTTATGTTGAGATAGTTCAGTTTTCATTCATTCATATATTCATCACAACCTTATTCTCTTTTATGACAACAAGGTCTTATTGTAGACAACAATATCTAGGGTTGAATCAAATCATTCAGACACTTTTTCTTCATAGGGGTTGATCTATCTTTGATAGTTTGTGTAGACTTGTCTGTTTGTGAATTAATTTTCATGACTGATAAAGGCTATTGTGCAGAGTCGAGTGGGTAGCAATCTGTGGCAAGCTTATCCAGCTTTTAGAGTTCAGTTTTGGTTTTTTGTCAGAGGTCCTTTTGTATGTTCCATCGGGGATGTCTAAGTTTGACTTTGGTCTAAGATTTATGTATGAGATTTTGTAAATAAAATGACTCTTTGGTGAATTGGAATGAAATAAAGGATTTCTTTATGTCTCATCTATTTTGATTATCATCTTGGTGTCTTTACTTCTGTTCTTACATTTATTTCAGTGACTGTTATATTAAGAAAATTACATAAAAAGTGAATTTCCAACAAGCTTTTTGTTGATAAAAGACCAGCCTAAACATTCGTAATTAATACTTGTGAGTTAGGATGTTATTTTTTGTTGGCTATAAACATAGGGTGATATTCCCGTCTACTTTTCTCTAGCCAAGTAAAGTCTGAAAAGGCTTGAGTAAGATCAATTCATATCTTTTCCTCAACATTTATTTGGTGACCGTACTGGGGAGATCTTTGATATCTCTTCGGTTAATTTTTATACTTGATTTTCATCGATACATCTTTCTTTTTCTGTTATTGATTCTTTGACTGATTTTATTTTCATGCTTGTTCCTGTTACAAGGCAACCCAACCTTGAGCCCAGTCTCCAAGACCAGACCAACATTGCTTTGAACTTGTTTCATACTATTTTAGACACTGCTAGGACCCGTGCTAAGCTTAACCATTCTTGGGAAACAATTGAACAATATATTAGTGTTCAAGAACAGTGGGAAGCTAGACGTAGGAAGCCTAGAAATCAATAGTAACCTTTTGTTTCTTCATTTTTGGCCTTCCTTTCACGTCCCTAGATTCTCGTGCTTCTAGAAGAAGAAGAGGCTTGTCACCTGAAATCAATCTTATTGCTGAAATAGAAAGAAGAAACGTAGTGTTATCTGTCCAAAAAAGTGCTATAAGGAGGACTTTATCTAATTCATCCAGCTCGTCTTTCTTTCCCTCACCTATAATCCACAAGATGGCATCTAGTGGTGGTTCTGGTGGCACTGGAAGTGCTTCATCTTCCCATTATTCATCATCTTCAGTGATTGGTAGCTTATATAGCCACCATATCCCTGTCCAATCTGCTACAAACCCCACCAAATTCATTAAAAAGTATGGGCTTTTTCAGTTTGAAGAAGATGCCACAACCACACCGTAGCATGTGTCCTCTCCTCTTAACTTAGCACCTTCTACTCGCCCACTTTCGAAGTTTAAGGATCATTTGCCTAAGTTTTCAAGGAATAACACTGTCAGTACAAATGAACACCTAGTGGCATTTTCAAATGCTTGTCATAACATAGGGGCTAACAACAATGACACTTGCATGTGCTTGTTCGTCAATTCCTTGGAAGGAAAGGTTGTCGCCGATTTCTTTGACCTTCCTCGTAAGATCATGTCTACTTGGGAGGAGTTAATCTATTGGTTCCGATCCACTTATAGGATATCCAAAAGCCCTACCAAGAAGTTAAGGGAATACAATAACGTCACTTATAAAGATGGTGAGACCATCAAGTCTTTCAACTTGCGTTTCACCAAGTTGTACAATCAAATCTCCGAACTTATCCACCCACAGAACCAAGACGCTTTCATGCATTACTACAATGCATTGCCTTCTCCTTACCATCATAGGCTTGAAGAAAAGGCCATCGATAATCTGGGTTCCGCTCTACATACATGTTCAGGGTATGAAGAATAACTTGAAAGAACCGGTCTTCCCTAGGGAGAATCGGTTAGACAAACAAACATGTTCACTCTCTTACAACTAGT
>JZKD02S0916221.1:191782-213244 GCA_000966675.3 Picea glauca | reverse complement strand
GGGTGTTGTATATGCATGTGCATTGTCCTTCATGTCCAAATACCTTTATCAATCTTGCAGTCCAAAACCCATGACTAGGGTTGACATCAATGACAACAACCAATCTTCCAACAAAGGTAACCTCTGCAATTATTTTATCCTCCTCATATTGGAAATATTTATGTTTTCCCAAGATTGTGTCAACTATCTGTGAGTTGATGAATTTCTATAGAAGTCCTACATGGGAGCCTTGGCCTCCCCCATGACATGCTGCCTAGAAACCCCCCAACGAGTATGATTTAAGCTCTTTTCCGACTCTCTCAAAAGAGAAAAGATTGTTGAGTGAACTTATCTCTTTCACACAGGTAAATTGGATTTTAAAGGACGTCTATTTGGTGCAAGTTTATCCCTTTTTCAAACCAAGTAGACTAAGATTACGAAAACTGACATTTTTTGGTGTTAAGTTGTAATTGCATCTCATTCCCTTGCTTGCAGTATTGAGCCTATTGTCGGTTCTTGCTTTAGCCCTATAAGCCTTTCACCTCATCAATTTTCATCCTCAATCAAGCAGAGCCTTGTTTATATCCTTTGCATCTTGACACCCTATACCCAGAAGGAAACATTTCCCCGAGTGTCCATCTCCCACATGCACCACCTTGCATTGATCATAGGTATGTTCCACTGCTGGAACTAGTTTTGCTTACTTGCGACACTTGTTTCCTCCTTTGTATCATAGCATTCATTTGTCTATGAAAAAACAAAAAGAGACAGGCGGGAAGGGAATATTATCTTATATTGGCAGCAGTCGTGTCGCCTTTGAACAAAGCGCAAATTTTTTTAGTCCACTTGTCATCAAAATTTTGGGTTTAGCATGACCTTAGGAAGCTGAGCTCATTACAAAGATTTTACTCCCCCGACTGGTTACTCTGCCAGTCCTTATTGAGAGTTTGATTGATGCCTCATGCATCTCAAAATTTCATCATTGAGCCCATGCTGCCAGAGTCTTCCATATGTCTCATGCTCTTGTTCAAAGGATGTTTTCCAACTTGTGTCGGCCATTCCTCAGAACTCTTGACTTTGCATGTCGGCCATACCCTAAGTCTGTCTCAGAATCACACAAAGTTGTAGTCCTATTGCGTACCTTGGTCCTACTTTCTTCATTGGTAGGTAACCTTGAACCCAACAATCGACATTTCATCATTGGTCATTGATTGGGTGGTTTCCCTTGTGTTCGAAGGCAAGATATCTATTCACACATTGGGATTCGTGAAGTGTCTTGGATTCCATTAGCCCTATTGGTGGTTTCCTCACCTTTTTCATCATTTTTCCTTATTGGTTGTTATTCATAGGGTCTTTTTCGTGTACCGCTTACATCTGGCACACACGAAAGATGCACAGGGTCGTTGGTTTGTGAACATGTTCTTCGTCTGATTTCCTCCAAATCATCAAGCTCCTGCTTTGTACCTCATGTTGAATGATGAGAGATGCCTTAATGCTCTCCTTTTAGCGGGTCTCATTCCATCGACTTTAGCTCATCTATTCTGGAGACGAGACCTAGAGTCCTATGAGTACCTAGAGGCTTGCAGTCATTAGTGGCAGGTTCTCTCGCCATCGACAACTGGGAATACATCAATCTCTTGATCAATGGATTCTTCAATTGTTCGACCCCAACTCCTTTATTCACACTTGTAAGAATGTACTTGGTACCCTGATACCTACTTTCATTATCAGTAGGTTGTCTTTCATTTTTTAATGGTATAACTCAATGACTAGTAATCAAACGAAGTCTCATTGTGTTCGACCTCAACTCCTTTATTCACAAGATGTAGACTTTCACCTTTGGTAGATTGTGTAGAAGACTCGAAGACATATGTTTATAGTCACAACTTTTCTGAGTTGTTGCTACCTTTCATTGGACTAGTACCTATGTGACTTCAGTGATAATGGGAGATCAAATTGTACTCCATTGTATACAAATATATTCAGATTGATTTTGAGACTTGTTTCATTGGGCCTTGTTCGTGACTATGACAACATTTGGCATGTAGCCACGTTTGTATTGCCTAGTCATGGCCATGGACAGTTGTTTGTTATATTTTCGCATGGATCTGCAACCATGCAAATTCAGTATATATAGTAATGAGCAACTAGTTCTTCCAGATGGGTCCCCATTACTCCACTTCCAGGTCTTATAATGTATTTCGTCCATTGCAGATACTCCTCTGATCTCACACATTATGGGGCATCTGTTATAGCAAGATTTTGTTCGCCCTATGCAAACTTGCACAGAAGGCCTTTTTCCATTTCCCTATGTAGACTTGAAGTCCATTTTTTCAAATCCCATAGATAAAAACATTATTTTTCCACATATACGTGCCCTAACATCCATACAACATGCGTATACATAGGTTGCACCACTATAGCTCACGTACATTGGGATTTGTGCCCAAAATTAAAAAATGGTGTCAAGTTTCCAAGTCACGTCACGATATCTATGATCCTTGGCCTTCCGTATACTGGAAACGTTCTGAATCAACCCTTCAGTTCCACTTGAAGGCTACAAATGGGCCAAATCCGAGCAATGGAAAAGATGAGAAGAATTCAACTTTGAGAGAAAAGTTACTCTGGAGAAATTATTCACTTCACATTGAGTCTGCATCCCTTTGTCCTTTAATTTTGAACACATTGTTCAACCCCCAAGCTCTTCCCTACTTGATTGAGAACCTCATTGTCTCTCTTATATGAGCTTGCCTTTGGTGGAGGATTGAATTGGTGGAGGCCCAACTGGAAGGAACTTGGTTTCTCGGTTCTAAACCGTGCCGACACAAAAGTTTGTAATTCATTCACTTCTGTTGATTACATTTTAATATAAATACTCTTTTCTCGTCCAATTAATATCTTGAAAATATTTGAATTGTTATTCCATGGGTGTATTTGTTATGAATTTTGATGGATTATGTTATTGAATGTGCTAACATTATATATTATCACCATATGCTTTCATTTCTAGGTTGTTGAGGACTAGTTGCAGGTGTATTGATTTGAGTCAAGTGCTCAACGAAGGAATTCATCGAACGTCTGGGCGAGGTAGGCCTTTTATCTTGTCTTTCTAGCATATTTGTTTATATAGCATACTTGAGATTAGAGTTTCTTTCTGTATTCATTTCCTTCTGTTGTGGTTTACCCCTAGCCATAGAGATATTTTCCTCGTAACAATCAGAAAAGATGAATTCTGGGAAAAGGCCATGAATGAAGAATTGGATCAAATAGAGAAGAATGATACTTAGGAATTGGTTCCAAGACCAAGGTACAAGAATGTGATTGGCCCAAAGTGGGTCTTCAGAAATAAATTGAATGAATATGGACAGGTTACAAGGAACAAATCTAGATTGGTATGTAAAGGATACACATAGGTTGAAGGGATCGACTTTGAAGAGATGTTAACCCCAATTTCCAGAATGGAAGAAATATGATTGATCTTAGATTATGCATGCTCCAAGAATATTAAAGTGTATTATATGGACGTGAAATCAGCCTTTGTGAATGGGGAACTTGAAGAAGAAGTCTACATTGAACAACCATAAGGATTTCCGCTGTCAGAGAACGAAGATTATGTGTGCAGGTTGAAGAAGGCCTTGTATGGTCTAAAACAGGCTCCTAGAGCATGGTACTATAGATTAGATAGATATATACAATAGGTAGGGTTCAAAAAAAGAAGTCAGACAACAACCTCTACATCAAGGTAACTCAAGATAGTATTTTATTAATTGAAGTTTATGTTGATGATATTATTTTTGGAAGTGATGATGACAAGTTAAGCCAGAAATTTGCAAAGGATATGCAAAATGAATTTGAAATGTCTTCAGATATGTCAAAGCAACCAAGGAATTTTTATTTCTCAAACTAAGTATATCAGAGAAATGCTAAAGAGGTTCATAATGGAAGATCACAAACCAGTTAACACTCCTATGCAAAGTAGTTGCAAGTTGAGCAAAGAGGATGATTCAAAGTCTACAGATTAGAGGTAGTACATGTCGATTATTGGCATCTTTATTTATGTGAAAACATCCGGACCATATGTAATGCAGGCAATTGGACGGGGTGCACGATTTCAAGAAACACCAAAGGAATCACATGTTCTAGTAGTGAATAGGATTTTCAGATATCTCAAGAGCATAGAAGAGTTTGGATTATGGTATCCAAAATAAAATAATCTATCACTTATTGCCTACACATATGCAGATTGGGCAGGTTGCATTGATGACCAACAAAGCACCAATGGAGCGACATTCTACTTGGGTGAGTGTTTGGTATCTTGGATAAGGAAGAAACAATCACCAATATCATTGTCTACAACCGAAGCAGAGTATATTGTAGCAACAACATGTTGTACACAGGTTCTATGGATGAAACAAACTTTGACAGATATACAGGCTGAGTATAATGAGCCCATTCCTATAAATTGTGATAATACAAGAACTATCAGTATCTCAAATAATCCAATGATGCACTCCAAGACGAAGCACATTCCAATCAAGTATCACTTTCTATGGGAACAAGTTGCAGAGAAGAACATCAAAGTTGAGTATGTGGGAACAAAGGAACAGGTTGCAGATATCTTCACCAGAGACTAGGATTAATTTCTACTCCAAAATGAATGCTTTTGAATGCTTATCTTATATGTCTTAGATTTAAAAGAGGAAGCACCATACAAAGGAAAATTCAGGTTGGGGGAGTAGGTTCAAGAAGAGTTTAATCAGGGGGAGCAACCCAAAGGACAGTTAAGTTAGGGGGATCATCCCCAGATGGGAAGTTACATTTTCCATTGATGTCAAAGGGGGAGAGATTCATCAGATGCAGGACAAAGAGTTAGATGCTTAGAGAGAGAGTTAGATGCTTGGAGAGAGAGAACATAAGCATGCTTCTAGGGGAATAATAAGAAATATGAATTCAGTATTGCATCTGAGTGTTTCCATCAATGCCAAAGGGGGAGATTGCAGATTAATTGGGTTGGTTGTCATTAATGTCAACCCTTGAAGCAAGTCCGGTAGCAAATTCTGGTAGCCCCAAGAGTATGGTTAAGGGAATTCAATTTGATTGATGTATAATGGTATGGAGTTTAATATATTTATAGATAATACTATTCTAGATGGATAGTACATGTCATGCCATTTCTGGTGATACGTGGAACGCCACACAAATCCTTACGGTTAGATATTTATAGCCTTGTGAAGTTGGAGAACCCTCATGAGTTATCTAGAAGGTCAAAGAAGTCAAATTGATTCTAAAAGAAAGTTGATTAGTCAAAGTAGTTAATCATGGCTTAAGTTGTTGAAATAAGAAAATAATTAAAAATAAATTAGTTGCAACTATAAGTGGAGAATTTACTATTTGTAGCAAAGTGGGTTAGAAGTGGACAAGTGGTTAGAAGTGGGTTAACCCTAAAAGAAGGAAATTGGGTTAAGTTGGTTCGAAGGTAACCCCTTGAGGAAGCTACATGGAAGTATAAATAAGATAGAAAGGCTCTCCTATTAGCACCTATCGAGGACATTGAATATCTATTAATGTGTAAGGTTTATTGCAGGTACTCATTGATATATCTGAATTTGCGCAAGTCTGAGGTAGTACGAAGGGTTGACGACGAAAGTTTTGGAATTACAGAAAATACTAAAAAAACCCTAGTTTTTGAGGTGTACGCATATAGTGGTATATAGTTGATATAAGTTTAAATTTGATATGGCATATGTTTGTGATAACACATTGGAAAATGGTATAAATATCTAGGTTGACATAGTGCATGGTATAAATTTAAAGGCTATGTGATTTGATTGGTGATGAGGTTCAAATGTACATGAATTAAAGCACATTGAGTTTGGCATTGAGTATGGTATATAGTTGGAAAATTGACGTGATGGGTTGGCAATGCATTGAATGGAAAGGACATGGGAATTAACTCAAATAGCCACGTGCTTTACCATATTTTGTTGCTTGGGGTTTCATCATTTTGTTTTCTCATTTTGGTCTATGGAGGAAGAATTTAATCTTGAATTTGGGAAACCCTTCTTCGGGCAGTTGCTTCAACTGTTTCAGCCTCCATTACTGGTATATAAGATGTTTTGGACAAGGTATGTACTCGCTAGTCTATGAAACATCTCTTGCAGAGTTTTTTTGTGTTAATGAGGTAGCGATGGCTCTAAATTTGACTGGTAATGAGTGTGTATGTTTCTTTTCACTGCTTTTTTGCTCATGAAAATGGAATTTATAAAATGTTGTTTGAGGTTTTTACTTGTGAAAGAAAAAATGTGTTTATACCCTCTGTTGTTACGTCTATCGAATTCATAATTTCATTTTCCATTTTCCTAAAAGATCTATTTTGTGGAAGAAAAATGAATGATGGGTCAAACACATGTTTTTTAAATAATGACTATGTGCCAAGTCTTGATCTGGGTTCAAATTTAAATTCATATGGTTTGTCCACTGTTGATATGTTGATGTGACCAACATTCAAAAGTGTTCTTCATTTATTTACATTGTTAACTCTGGGTTATTATTTGAACCCATTTTCACATAATGGATAACTCTTAAGTTTTAGTTTCAATTTGAATTTGGATACAGTCTGTTCACTGTTTATGACCAACATTGGTACTACTCGAACCCATTTCATATTTTCTAAGTCTATTACATGGGTTTGGACCTAGACTTATAAATGTTTATTTCAAAGAGGAATGCAAATATAGCATTGGTTTTTTGCTCTATTATATGGGTTCGAACATTGGTCATATGTGTTGAAAGGTTGAGTGGCATACATTCCTAATGGAAATGGTTCTCTCTATAGCCACACCATGTTCATTTTAAACCTCAAACTTTGATTTGAGATCATAGTCTATGGTAGAGTTGTGGTGTATGTATCATTTTGGAGTCATGCACATCATGTGTACAACCTTACCCTTATTCTTTGTTGAGGCTATGCACGCTTAAATTTTCATGATGGTTGTAGCACTAAACCCATTATTTCTTTTGTTACCTAAATCCTTTATGATCCTTGAGGTTCTTACTCTTATTGGTATCGACAAGATGGTTTAAGTGCCTTTTATTTTTTATCTCATTTCCTCATTCAACTCATAGCTTTATGCTGATTAAATTCTTGAGTAACTCAGTAGAGTAGTAGTCTTTTGAAATTAAAGAGATATGATTCAACACTTGCTCTCTTCATCATTCCAATATTGATAATGCACCCATTCTTTCTCCTTATGGAATATATGCTAAGCATGTTGTTCTAAATTTCACTTGCATGCCAACCTTTGTATTATTTTGATAAACACAGTCTCAAGTATACATGATATTGAGAACTGAGTTTGGTTATAAGAGAAGTAAATGTTTGTTGAAGTCATTACCAGCTGGTCATTCAAATAGTTTTTAATGATAAAGTCTAATGCAATATATGAGTTGTTAAAGTATAAAAAGAAAATGCATAATTCGTAAACAATTAAAGGTTCAATATATAAATGAAAAGTTTATCTTCTGCCTAAATTGGGCATTTCCCCACATGTTTTATCCCTTTCCAAGGAATTATTCCCCATGTTTCCCAAATCATACTTCAATTTAATTTCATATATTTCCCCCCTGTTTATGTAATTAACTAAGATAAACCTTTAAAGAGGGTCTATTAGAAGATTGGTTTATGAAAGAAAACCTATATATGGCTGTTGTTCCCAAGTTTATACTTTAAGGCTTAAAGTATACCGTCAAGGCATCCGAAAAATAAAGAGAATTAGGGAGTAAGAATCAATTGTGAAGGGTAAATCATAGTTGGTTTCTCAACTGTCTCTATCTAGCTTCCCATTGTTCTTGGATGTGGATTTCTCTCTCAATAACTGCCCATGAACATTCTAATTCAACTCGGGTAGTTTTTGTTTGCAGGATAGTATTAAATAAGTTCAAGGAAATGCTGGTTTGATCCTGTAGGTCGGGTTCTATGTTAGGTTGTCTATTACTTGGGACAGTCATGAGGATTAAAAAAATTGTAAATTATAAAAAGGTTTTAGAAATTTTGTTGCTTTAGTTTTGTGGGATGAAAATGAAAAGGAATTTTGGAACTCAAAATAATAACATGATAACAGTAAAGGCCATTTCCTGTACTCGAAGTAATTTGAGAATATTAAAATAAACACAAAGAAACACTGTTGGAAAATATGAGGCTTTAATCTTGAAAGAATCTCATATCATAACAGAAGAAGGGAAGAAAAACAAAATTTCTAATGAATTATAAGATATAACCATCTAACAGACCTACAGGTCTTGAAACTGCTGATAGCAATCACAGAGGAAAAATTGTAAATGATTAGATAATTAAATAAATTCAAACTACAATAGAATTCTGAATTAAACTATAGTTGATCATTCATTGGAAAGACATGGAATAAAAGATATTGAAAGATATTGAAAACAGAGTGAAGGAACACATAGCTTCAAGGTGACATAATTCAGAATCTCATCTGCATCATCTATATTATTATAAATCGGAGAACTTCTAATACAATTGGCTCCCAAAAAACAAAAGCCTTTTCTCAGTCTTGTGAAATTATATTTATACATGATCACCCAACCTTTTTTTTGTTGGTGATTAACTAATTTCCAAAGACTAACGGTTACATGAATATGAAATAGTGAACCATTTCTATTTCTATATTTATCTTCTTTGATTAATTTCGATGATGAAATTTTCAAAATAATACTTTAATTCTTTGATGATGAAGGTGCTTCTTCTTTTTTTAGACAATCAATACATTTTCCCAGGAGGTGCACCAACACTCTAGGAGCCTCTAGAATATATGTCACCCCGAATAGGAAGAATTTTCTCTGTAGTCCTGGTAGATGATCATCAGCTATCTTTCCTGTAAAATCAATGGTTTTTAACTTTAAATTAGGCCTCACCAACCACCTGTTAATCTGTGTAACATCAATTACTTTTATCTGTGAGATCTCTACCTGAATTTCTTTCAGCTCCTCCTTGAATCTTAACTGATGGTTACCAATGTTTATTTCCCCTAATAATCCAGGACAATTGTCTTTTCCAAAGTTCAATGAATCCTTATCTAGAAGATAAAAAAATTCTTGGCAATCATCGTTAACCTCTTTGGTTATTTTTTTGTTTTCGGCGAGGCTTGCCTCCCAAACCTTGAGTATTATATCCCCTTTGATCTGTTCTGAAATAGATAACTTGTGAGTCTTTCCAATTTCCTCTTTTGTTGAAAGAGTCACTGCCTTTTGGAAAGTGGTTCTGGCTACTTTTGTCTCTCTTTCCTTTAGCAGAATATTCTCCAAGGATCTGCTTGTCTCTTGAAAGTAAGTTTGAATAATTTCTAGTTTAGAGATCAATTCCTGTTGCTCTTTTTCTATTTTTGCATGAATTTCCAAAGCCTGGGCTTGAAAAGATTCCATTCCTACCACTTGATTTTGGATTGAACTCATCTCGTTCTGTAATTGTTTATTCATTTCCTGTTGCTATAAGACTTGTGCCTGAGTGACTTGTATTTTCTGATCTGCTTCCTCTAAGTTTGCTTTAATTTTTTGAATCTCTTGAATGTCATTTAATCTAGCTCATTCTAGACCTTTTTCTATCTCCCAACTGATATTTCTTTCAGTCTCTTGTAATTGACCCTGTAGCTGAACTATTCTCTGATCTTTCTGCTCCAACATAGTTGTCAAAATACCCACAGAGTATAAATTCACTGACGCTAAAGCTCCCATTGTGCCCGCTATTTCTGTAGCAAGTTCTCCCTCTTTAAGTTTTTGTCCATCAATAATGATCTTGTGTTTTTTAATCATCATATCTCCTCTTGGATGCATCTCCTATTTCAGGATAGCCTTCCTCTTTTTACTGAAAAAAATAATCGGATGAAGGGATCTCATCCCTAGAAATAGGCTTCAGATCACTAACGTATAGAGCTCCCTCGTGGGGGTTTCCATAAGTAGACTGCAATGGAGTCAAGGAAGTAATGGGACTTCCAAGTTCTGTTGATGTTGTTCCTCCTACTTTTTTGGGAAAACTCTCAGGGATTTCTGAGGGTGTTTCCAACTCCTTTCCTTTCTCTGCCTATGATTTTTCTGTCCGGGGGACTTTTGTTTCTTGTGAAGGCATTTCACTCTCCTTCATTTTTTCCTTTGTATTTTCTTTATCCTGTACATCTATTTCAAAGCTTGGGGGAGGCCCTTCCTGCTCTGGAGGAGGGGTTGTGGATTCACCTTGCAAAAATTTTGGCAAACAACTTCTCCTATGACTTTGGGAGGACATAAAACCAGTCTGGAAGTCAGCTGATAAGGCCCATACCTTGTTCAATACCTCCTCATAAGTTTTAACCTCCTTGAATATATCATCATAAACATATGTTTCGTGCTCATAAGCTTTCATATTACAGTGCATCAAATGTTTGCTTACTAATTGATAGGGGTCATGCTTTCTATGCTCAATATCTACCAGTTTTATTTCTTCTAGTGCTTTTGCTTCCACTTTAGAATGGCCTAGTTTTAGTAATGAAAATATCCTGACATACACAGGGAAGATTGGCCAGGATTTCTTTTGAGCTACCTTTAGCTCTATTCCAATACCACCTTTCACTATTTGATGTGCTACCTCCCTTAATACTAGTCTGTTTGGGAGGAATTTCGTAGGTGCATGAGGGGGGATTGAGCACCCATAAACACTAACATAAGAGAATTTTTCATCAACAAACCAGTCATCTATTTCTTTGAGATTTTCTGAGACTAGCTCAAAAATGCGAGGGGGTTCACAGCCATAAAACATTTTATGCATTGGGATTATTATAAAATGACAAATTTCGTAAAACGCATTCTTCGTATTTTCTTCCCATAGCACAGAGTGATATTCGTGAATGGGTTTGGGACAAGTTATGTTCCAACTCCAATTCATCAAGGGAAGAGGAGTCACAAAGAAAACTGTGTCCATAATGTGCGCTGACATGTAAAAGGCCACTGGTTGACCTTTAGATTTTGCAACTCTGTAATTTGAAACTTATTGAGCTAGGTTATTAGACAAAATCTTACTCCAGTTGAAAGTATATCCTTCTGAAGCTTCTTTTAAAAAGGGCACCCATTCTGCAGGAAAATGGCAGGGATTCTTTTTCCCAAAAAGTCTACACAACATAATGGATACATAGACCATGTATTCATTTAAAGATGTTGTGGCATAAACCCCATGGGTATTGGCCCTAAACTTTGATGGACATCTCCACCATTCTCTGATTAAATCGGGATAAGTTTGGTCTTCCTCAGTACACTCTTTCCTTTGAAATTCAACTAAAAACTCGGCATTATAAGTGTACTTAGGATTTGGTGAGAGTTTATACATTACTTGTATATGTTCTGGCCTGAATGAGCCGACAACAACCCCTTGATCATTTAAAATGCTCCTCGTCGGAATATCAACCTTCTCCAAGGCCCAATTGATCATGTTGTTGTATGCCATAAGCCGAGGGCGTGCCGCGATCTTATGAAGCTCTGATTCTGCTATATCCCAAAAGTGATTCTCGGAATCAGTAGGAGAATTCTTGATTTCGTAATCCAGGAATTCAGAGATTTGTGTCCAAGATTTAATTGAGTCGATAGCATGTGGCGTAGTGTTGGATATGATATCTCCTTCCACTGTATCTTCACTCTTCTTCAGTGATTTCTTTGGTGCCATGAATTTAAGTTAGATGGAAACCGTGTCACAGAAAAGGAGTGTATGAGCTCGGTTGAATGCGTCTTACGCTTGATAGTATGAAATAGAATATGTTGTGAAACACAAACCTTCAAACTCTCTTTTAATTCATTTAACGATGTAGGTACTGACGCAGCTGACAAAAATTCAATACATTAAATGCAGTGGGTATTTACTAAGATACACATTAGTGTCACATATCATCAGTTATCCTTTATTAAAATGGACGTGTTTTGGTGCTTTTGAATTCAAAATTCGGAAAATTTCATTCGATCGGAAACCGAAATGTGAACAAACCTAAAAATTTGATTGTCATTAATCATGCTTCAAAAATAGAGTTAATTTATACTAAACACAATTTGAGAGTCGAGATTTCATGTTTCGAGATTTCGGGGATCGTGTTGACGAGAGGTATGTTATCACTGAATCCCGATTTTCGAAATTGCAAAATCGCAACATGTTTAAATTAGGACTTAATTTTGTTTTAGTAAATTAATTAATCAATATTAAACCCACTTTGATTATTTCGGGGTTTCGGGGATCATGTTGACGAAAGGTATGTCATCGTTGAATCTCGATTTCTGAAATTGTGAAATGATTAACTTAAGCCTTAAACTTCGATATTAATGAATTAATTAATCAGGATTAAGGACTAACTTTTGAAATAGGATTAATTTAGTTTAAACACAGATTATGAGTCAGGACTTCGCATTTCGGGATTTCAGGGATCGTGTTGACAAGAGGTATGTTATCGTTGAATCCCGATTTCCGAAATTGCGATACGATTAACATAGTTTCTAATAATTAGTAACTTCCATATTTCAGGAAATCGGCGATCGGGATTCTGCGATTGGAAATGCGTTAAAAAATATGTTCTCAGTAAACCTCGAACCCCGAAAAAAATTTTAAAGGTTAGTCTTAACTCCTTTGGGGTTTAAGCTTTTCGTGATTTAAAAAATAACTTTACAGCAATCCTGTCAGGACTTTTATAACACTTTTGGTTTTTTTCCTTTAATTATTTAAAGAATAAAGTTTGTTGGGATTTCGGTATCGGCCTTTTGGAAATGATAGTGAGGGTTATGCTTCGTGAAAAGCCGAAACCTGAAAAAAGAAGGTTTTAGTTTTGAAGATAAAAAAAATTTAATATATGTTTCAACATAGGCTCCAATTGGGGACCTCGTCTCCTTGTGGGATGAGGAGAATAGGTAGACTTAGTGCCTTTCTTGGGTAAATGGAGTCAATGGATTCTTTTTGTATAACTTGCTTAGGAAGGGGATACAGAGGGAAAAAGAGATTTTGTGTTTACTTCTGAAAATCTTTTCAAAATTCTCAACATTGTAAACTCAGCTGTAGCCCCATTCTTGATCTTCTCCTTCTCACCACTGAATTTGAGTTTGCTTTAAGATGGTCAAAACAATCCTAGGGAATCCAACAGATCTTGCGGATTTTGGCTTGCATCAAACGAAGTAAATTTCATGTTTTTAATTGGGGAGCCCTGTCTGGACTTGGGATGCAGATTCGGTTTCGAAAAAGCTGGTAACTAGGGTAGAGTGAAAATTACGTATGACAACCTTACAAATACCTCAGATATTGCTTCACTGCCAACGAGCCTATTCAGTACCCTGGTGAAGTTATCTGTCCCTTTTTATTGAATTTCCTTTCACAACTTTGAATCATAATTATGCATTTAAATGTTGAGAGGAGGGCAATCATTTAAATGAATTTCCTTTCATCGTCTTCTTGGACTAGATGGGGGCAATCAAATATGCATTTCCTTTCACCATATGTCTTGTATTTTACTTTTTGAACACGAAGTGGGGGAAATAAGTGGTAGTAAGTATACCAGGGATGGTATCTGTGTAAAATTTGCAGTATAGGTCTGTCAACTTTCTTTGATTACCCTGGACCAACCCTTTTTAACTTTCAAAGCACCTTAGTCCGCAGGGAAAAAGGGGAAGATTAATTCCAGGGGTCTTCCTTCAAGAAAGCCTAAATCCTTAGAAAACTATTAAGAAACCTAGGAAAGTCAGGATCAGCCTAAGCATAACTTATTTAGTCGGAGAGTATGGAGTTATGAGGACCAGTCTACCTTTTAAGAACTGTTTTTCAGCTTCCAAAACTAAGATGTAATATCTTCTCCCTCTGTGGGAAACCTGGAAAGATATTTGGTCTTTTAAGAAGGCACAACCGAGGGTAGAAAGGGTTGATGGCGAAAAGACTTGGAAATCAAAAAACAAGGATCATGAATTAAAACCAACTCTTGGAACTCTTTCTCAGAGATGCTTTTCTCTTTTTTCTTATTTTAATTACCTCTTATCTTATTCTAGGTGAAACTCTTAGGGCCTAGATTTTGAAATCATTCTTTTAGTGACCTATCACACTTACGAGACAATCATTGCACTTTTTATAAAAAACATTTGTTTGAAAAAATAGACTTTTCTGGAATTCACACCTTTGCCTTACAATTTTCGTTCTCTTTTGAAATAACCGAAAATCTTATCTATCACCTATTTTTGACGAATTTATCTTCCGCTATAAGGCTGTCTGTTTGCTACTTTCACTTGTCGGTCTGTCATCCATAATTCTGTAAGGGAACAGTACGAAGAGTATCAGGGCTTTTTTAAAGAATTGAATACATTGAGAATTTTGTATCCCTACTTCTAGAAAAACATTAACCTATTTTATTTTATTTTTTATTTTTTTATTTTTTTATTTTTTAACAGAATGAAAGTAGACTTACCAAAGAAAATTATAAAATAAAAAGAATAAACAAACCGGTATATACAGTGGGAATTCTGGAAACCAACTATTCCATATAGTGTTTTAAATAACGCCCATTGACAGGGGTGTTCAGGATTTTACCGTCCAAATTTTCTAACAGAAACAAATTTTTTCCTTCAGGAGATGCAACCTTGAACGATCCGTACCAGATGTGATCGAATTTACCATGTTTTTCCGAGTCTTCCTTCCTAGCATCCCATTTTAAAACCAAATCTCTCGGGAGAAAATCTTTGTCTTTGGCTTTACGATCGAATAGCGCTTTCATGTCGTCTTGGTATTTCTGCAACCTTTCGTCTACTTCAGCCCTGTGTTGTTGGACTTCAATCAAATGGTTTATTCTTCTTGTGACATGATTTGGTTCTTCCTTCTCATCTTGCCAAAGTTTCATTACGGGAAGCGCTATATTTATAGGTAACACTACATCGTTCTCGTATACCACTTGGAAAGGGGAAGTGCCGATAGACTTTTTCGTGCCTATCCAATTTGCCCACAGAGCGTATTTCAAATGCACATGCCAAGATTTCTTGTTTTTGCTCAACACTTTCTTAATTATATTGATTAGGCTCTTGTTTGAAGACTCAGCCAGACCATTTCCCTAAGGGTAGTATGTCGTGGAGTGACCAAGAAAAATATTATATTTTTGGCAAAAACTGACCATAGCCATAGATTTAAAAGCCTGTGTGTTATCTGTGACTATCTTTTGAGGGTAGCCAAATCTAGACAAAATATTCTCTTCTAAGAAATCTATTACCACTGAATCAGCAGCCCTTCTAGTTGGAATAGCTTCCACCCATTTGGTGAAGTAATTTGTAGCAATTAGGATCCATCTATGTTGAGCGCTAGAATGAGGATTAATTTCACCTATGAAATCTAATCCCCATTGCTGAAAAGGAGCTTCCATTTTGACCGGAACCAATGGCATTGTTGGGAGTTTATGTTTGCCTAAGAACAATTGGCAATGGTTGCAAGCTCAGACCTTGGCATTGACATCTGAGAAAAGTTTGGGCCAATAATACCCTACCCTCAGGATCTTATAAGCCATTTCCCTCCAGGCGTGGTGTCCTTCGCACACTCCTTTGTGAAATTGGCTTATGACCTTTTATGTTTCTGATTCGACCAAACAAACCAACATGAAGCCAAGTGGGTCCTTCCAATATAATCGTCTTTCAAATATATAGTACTTTCCCACATGCAGCTTCAACATTCTGGCTTTAGATGGGGGTAAGTCACTTGGGCACTTCAAGGTCAACAAGTAGGACACTATGTCTTTGTACCAATTTGATGAAGCAAATTTCTCCTCGATTCTGATTTCAGCTATTTGTTCATCAAGTTCATTGATGTCCACACACTCTTCTCCTCCCTGTAAACCATTTATTCCGAGAGCTCTGAAATTTGATTAAGCTAAGAGTTTAGCTAAACCTTGTCCCTTTACTAGTTTTGTTGGTTTTATCTCCAAGTCGAATTCTTGAATTTTGGCAAGCCACCATCCTCTTTTGCCATCAATGTCGAACTAAACCAAAATATCTTTTACGGAGCTAGTGGGTACGTATGTGATTACCTTAGAATGCAACACATAGGTTATGAAAGTCTTTAACACCTTCACCATAGCATATGCTTGTTTTTCCATTATATTATATCTAAGTTCGACGTCTCTAAGACTTTTGCTAAAAAAAGCTATTAGTTGCTCGAAACCTTCTTCATTCTTCTGGAGGAGTATCGCGGCAAGTGTGTGTTCGGAGGCGAACAAGAAAATAAGAAAATCCTTTAGATAATCAGGGATTGCTAGTACGGGTGCCTCGCTTATAACTTTCTTGATGCGTGCAAACAATGCTTTAGCTTCTGCCATCCATTTCACTTCGTTGTTTTTCTTTAGCATATATGTGATCAATTTCATGATTTCAACAAAGTTTGGAATAAATCTTCTCAAAAAAATTATTTTCCCTAAGAATGACTGAATCTCTTTTACATTCCTAGGGATATTTATTGTGTCTATAGCTTCAACTCTTTTAGTGTCAATTCTAATTCCAGCTCCAGACACAATATGGCCCAATAGTTTACCTTCTTGCATAGCAAAGTGATACTTTTTGGGGTTTAAAGACAAACCAAACCTGCAGCATTTCTCAAACGTCTTCTTGAGATGTATCAGATGATCTTCATCGGATTTAGAAAAAAATGGCTAAATCATCGAGATAGATAACCACAAATTTGTCCCTTTCGCAAACGAAAGTGATATCCATAGCATGTTGAAAAGTAGCACCTGCATTCATTAAACCAAAAGGCATCTTGTCATACATAAATGTACCCCAAGATGTGGTGAAGGCTATTTTTTCTTTATCGTGTTCGCTGACGGCAATTTCATTGTACCCTGAAAACCTGTTGATCATCGACATCCTATTTTCCCCCACTACTTTTTCTAAAACGTGATCCATTTTGGGTAGGGGGTAATTATCTTTGAGAGAGGACTTATTTAGATTACTAAAATCGATGCACAATCTAATTTCCCTGTTTTTCTTCCTAACCAGGACCAGGTTTGCTACCCAATCGAAGTATCTCAGTGGTACAATTATCTTTGCATCAAGGATTTTTTTGACTTCCCTTGCAATAAGATAGGATTGATTTGTCTGAGTTTTTGTTTAAAGGGTTTGACACCAGGCTTCAGGGGTATCTTATGTTCGATCACAGAGGTGTCATAGGTTCTCAGCTCTTCATACGACCAAGTGAAAATGTCTTTGTACTTTCTAAGCAACTCCACGTATTTATTTTTGGTTTATGTAGACAAATATTTGGATAGTTTCACCATCCGAGGGTTTCCTTTAGTACCTATGTCACAATCCTCAACCTCTTCAGGTTGAGGTTGTAGAGAGGATTTTGAAGGGATATCATCTTGATTGAATAATATTTCCAAGGGAATCAGGCCCTTGGGGATCTGGTTATTTTTAAGAACGAGCATTTGGTGATTCACGTTTTTATCATGGAACTCTTGAGGATCCTCCTCTTCCTGCATCATCCAAATATGATCATTTTGATTTTCTTGATCAATATTCATTTCGACAAACTCAACTATTGATTCTAAAAATTTGTGAAGCTGTTCATCGTCCTCAAAGACTTGCCAATTTTGTATGTTATTCAGTATTGAGGGTCGATTCCTCATTTGTATGTGATACTTTAATTTAAACGCGGTGGGAGGTGTGAAAGTTGAGGCTGCTTTGGCTAACGCATTAGCCTGTTGGTTTTTGGTTCTTGGAAAGAAATGAACATTCACAGAGGAGAAGAAATTCTCGATCAGATCCCAAACACAATTCCTATAGGACCTCAACCTAGGATGTTTGGCCTGATACTGTCAGTTTACCTATTTTATGATTAACTCGGCGTCACCAAAGACTTCGAGGTTTTTTATTTTCATTCTCCTAGTGGCTTCTAATCCTAAAACTAAGGCTTCATACTCGCATATGTTATTTGTGCAGTCCACGTTCCAGTGTAGCCTATAGGAAAAGGGGATTACAAATTGATCATCATGAGCCACAAGGAGTTCCCCTGCTCCAGCTCCTAAGTAGGATGAAGCACCGTAAAAAAACATTTTCCATATACCAGTACTATATACATTTTTTTTAATTTTTTAATTTTCTGTGTTTTCTTCTGTACAACTTTCATTTATATCTACCTCAAAATCGTCATCAATAGATAAGACAAAATTTCCTAAATATTGATCGGTAATATATACAGGGTGGTTATTTGGGTTATGTGGATCACCTACCGTGAATTCCAACCTAGTTTCTCTGTAAAGATGCGTGTATTGTCCTCCAAAAACTGGAATCATAGCGTATGTCATGTCAACCTGTAGAGATCCTCCAAGCTTGGCACCCCATGATCTAGATAACAACATACCATACTTCGGAGGGATGTCGACGACCGCTACGTCCATAAGAATGCTTTTTGCGGGTATTTGTGCCAGATTGACCACCAGGTCTTTAATCATACCTATGCATTTGACTTTTCTTGAATCGAATGAATACAAGTCTCCATATGGCCTGGTGATTTCGAGACCTAGTTTCTCCATAATGGATTTTGGCATCGCATTGTGGGATGCTCCAGAATATAGCATGCAGTTATGAAGTAGGTGGTTGAACAAGGCCAATGTGATATAGAAGGGGGCCACAGTGTCTCTCGCACCTTCAAAATGCGGACCGAAAACTATGTTCGGCTTGTCATCTTCGAAGTTGATGGCATCGGTCTAGATTTTGTCTTCTGAAAAGCTAATCATCTTGGCGATTTGTTTTCTGTATATGATATTTTTAGCCAGTTCAACAAGTGGGATAGGGATTTTGATTTTATTTATTTCATTTTACAGACTAAAATTTCCCAGGGCCTTGTCGCTCTCTATGTTGGGGGCTTCTATTCCTTTCTTTCCATCTTTTCTTTGTGGTGCGGATTTGGTTTCACTCACAGGGACCTGTGTTTTCATGGCGAGTGTTCCTACTGACTTTGACTTGACAAGTTGTGTGTCAGCAGCTTGGGTTTTTGCAGTCTGTTTGTCAACAACCTTTGGAGCTGCTTCATCAGTTTCGCCCCTAGGCAAGATCTTTTTTTTTGGGACAGTTGGAAGACTCTTGTTCCTTGGTCTTAAATTATATTTCTCATGTAGTTCAGCTATAATATCATCTACGATACCTTGATAGGCTAAATCTTCAGACGTATCGTTGCTAACATTGTCTTCCGATCTAATTTTCTTATTTAAGGATTTTTCGTAATCTTGTCTTGATAAATAAGGTGATTTATTATCGTCGCCAAGATTATTAATATCCTCATCAAACTCTTAAAAATCTTCTAGATCTTCCTCTCCAATGAAGTTTTCACTTTTGAAGGGGGTTGGGAGTTTTTGATCCTCATTTTTAATTATTTTCTGTGGGGCCTAAGGATTAGGATTCCTTCTAAAATCCTTCCTAGGAAAATTATCCCTTTTCGATTTCTCTAGTTCCCTTTTTGAGATATTATTTGAAAGTTCTCTAATTACCCTAGCCATCTCGTCTATTTTATCTCTCAAGGATTTACCTGATCCCGAGGATCCACCTTGTTCTTTGAATTTCCTATTTTCTTTGTTCCCGGTTTCTATTTTTGCTTTTAATTTCCCTGATGCCATCATGTTCGATTCAATTTCTAAAGCATCATCTTGCATTTTCATGAGATCTACTGATCTCCTTTCTCTCAATAATAAGTCAAAATCAGGATCAAAGGCACCAGCAAAAGTCACCTTTGCTATGGGTTGAGAAGGTTTGACCTCAACCAGGATTTTATTATACAACTTGTTAAACCTTTGCGTGAACTCAAGAACAGATTCTGAGTTTTTCTTTCTAAGGGCTCCAAATTCAATTAGGTAATAGAGGTGGTCCCTCCTCTCACCCCATTGTCTAATAAAAGCGTTTTCAAGTTCTTCGTAAGATCTTAGAGATCTTGCTGCTAAGGCTCGGAACCAAGTCCTCACTTGTCCCTCGAAAGTCTGAATGAGGAGTCTAGAATAGACATCTTCGTGTTCAATTCCGAGGATGTCAACAAATTGGTCAAAGAAGTTTATATGTTCTTGAGCAGTCAAATCCCCTTCCCCTGTAAACTTGGGAAGGCTTTTCATATAATTTTCGGGAAGGTCATGTAGGGGAACTGGGAGGACAAGGGGGGCATATCTAGCAGCTACTTTAGCAAAGATTCCAAGAAGCAGTGCTTGGCCACCTGCTGGTCCTCTTGGGGCACCACCTCCAACTCTAGCACCTCCATGTGCGGCCATTGATAGATTTAAGGATGAAGCTCAGAATGTGTGAGGAGAATATTCACGAAAATCTGGGGAAAATACTTCAGGAAAAGAGAATGTATCGTATGAGAGGGGAAGCGAGACAGATCTCTCAAGTGTTTTGGTAACGTTCAACTGTGTAAAATCACGCTGACAAATAGTATGTATGGGTGAAATGATTCGTCTAAGGGATCTTCGTGATTTTAAAATCTTTTTCGGATCAGAGACTGGCGAGGTCTGTTTGTCGTCCGGGTTCTTTCTAGTGTTCTTTCGGCTAATAGCCAGTTTACTTATCGTGGATTCGCCAAGTGAAAAATAAAGGTAGCCTTAGAAGGTTTTCTATCTTTGTTCACTATCAAAGAAAGAAAGTGTCAATTCCGAGGGAAAAGTTTTGTTTCTTCGTTCCTCGGCAATGGCACCAAAAATATGTTGTTCCTAAGTTTATACTTTAAGGATTTAAAGTATACCATCAAGGCATCTAAAAAATAAAGAGAATTAGGGAGTAAGAATCAATTGTGAAGGGTAAATCAGAGTTGGTTTCTCAACTGTCTTTGTCTAGCTTCCCATTGTTCTTGGATGCTGATTTCTCTCTCAATAACTGCCCATGAATGTTCTAATTCAACTCGGGTAGTTTCTGTTTGCAGGATAGTATTAAATAAGTTCAAGGCAATGCTGGTTTGATCTTGTAGGCTAGGTTCTATGTTAGGTTGTCTATTACTTGGGACAATCATGAGGATTAAAATTTTGTTAAATTATAAAAAGGTTTTAGAAATTTTGTTGCTTCAGTTTTGTGGGATGAAAATGAAAAGGAATTTTGGAACTCAAAATAATAACATGATAACAGTAAAGGCCATTTCCTGTACTCGAAGTAATTTGAGAATATTAAAATAAACACAAAGAAACACTGTTGGAAAATATGAGGCTTTAATCTTGAAAGAATCTCATATCATAACAGAAGGGAAGAAAAACAAAATTTCTAATGAATTATAAGATATAACCATCTAACAGACCTACAGGTCTTGAAACCGATGATAGCAATCACAGAGAGAAAATTGTAAATGATTAGATAATCAAATAAATTCAAACTATAGTAGAATTTTGAATTAAACTATAGTTGATCATTCATTAGAAAGACATGGAATAAAAGATATTGAAAGATATTGAAAATAGAGTGAAGGAACACATAGCTTCAAGGTGACAGAAT
>JZKD02S0916221.1:122627-137793 GCA_000966675.3 Picea glauca | reverse complement strand
GAGGAAACTTACTTTAACCTCCACAACTTCTAGATAAAACTATGTGAGTGATTGGTGATCTTGTGTGTGAACAAGTGAAAGTGTGCCAAGTTTTTAATAATTTAGGTGTCACCTTCCTGCATGTGGACTTTGCTTGGTCCTTACAAGTGTTGATTACCTAAGTTACTATGTGTTACTGGTACAACCTTGCGAACTTTTAAATCCCTAGGAAACTAACATGTGGACATGTGGGTCATTTCCAATCCTTTAACTCCCTATTGTGATTTAATCTAAGAAATCTTTGAAAATATCCTAGTTTTTTCACATGTGGGCATGTATGGGCCCATTACAAAACCTTGAAACTTCCCTAGTGAGTTAATCTAAGAAAGCAAATTTCAACACTATCCTATCTTTTTAACATGTGGGCATGTATGGGCCCTTACAATCTTAAGATGTGTTTGAAAAATAAACTAAGAGGAGTCTCGAGGGGGTTGTTGTCCTCTCCTAAAGATTTTGTCTTTTTAAGGGAGATGAAATTGTCCCACAACTTCTTTCTGATTCTCAAGATCGCTTTGAAGCGCGAGAGAAGAGCATACTCAACGATTGATATCCAATTTATGGTCCCAATGCAAGTTTTATATGTGATGTAGAATGATTCCAACTTAACTTTAATCAAAGCAATCCATCCATGTGGCAACATGAAAACAAAAAGAGGAAAAAATTATGATTTTAACCTCCTAAGTGCCTATGTTTCAACTAATCCCTTTATATGAAGAGGGAACTAAGTGTGGTGCAAATTACAATGTGCATGAAATCAATTTTAAGGAGGCTAGGGGCCTTCCACAAATCACAAAAAGGCTTACAACGTGTATTTTTCTGCACAGGTGCACGGTTCTTAGACTAGACAGAGGTGCTTTGAGCACCAATGCGCGAACTAAAAGAGACTGATGGGCGCAAGTGTGCAGAAGGCGTTGAGTAATACGGTGATTTTGGCGCACGTGCGCATGATGCGCGACTGTGGGTCGATAAGCCCACGCACAACTGTCACATGGACGTGAAGAAAATTATGGATGAAATTCCTTCAACTCAGCTTTGAATTTAGCTTCCTGTAGGTCGGCTTGGGCCGGTTATGGTACCTGCAGGTTAAATAAAAGGAAAGAAGAGATAAACTAACCCAAATGTGGTAGGAAGTTGATACCTTTCCCCAGCGGAGTCGCCAATCTGTTGCGCCTCTTTTGTCACCTAAATGAGCAAAACATAGGTTCTTACAATCTTAGTTGGGTTAGCTAAGCAAGACATCAGTAACGGAAAGGGTTAGAATAATAAAGCATAAAAGACTGAGTTAATAATTAAACTAGGAATGATAAAAACAATTAAACTATAATGCATAAGGACATAAGAGCAAGAAACAAACAAGACTCATGTCACCAATGGAAAGGATAGTATTAGTAAAAAGAAAACACCAAAGAGAAAGGGAGACTTTGGGTCCCCTCTTCCCCCAAGGGAGGGATCTTGAACCCCCAAGATTGAGCTCTTCTTACAACTTGAAAACTTGAAAGAAATGGTGAAAGAATACCAAGCTAATTCACTCAAAAKGTGATGTGAATAGCTCAAATGGAATGGTGCTAGTATGCTCTTGATGAGAAAAGAGGATTCCCTAAGAGAATAGCAGCAACATAACCTTACAAATGAATTCCTTGAAAAAGTAGTGCACCCATGGCCTCTTTTTATAGCATAACTTTGAGACATTATTCAACCATCTTCTAGTGTGAACAAGGGGCCATTTAGGGTACCCTTAGGTCTTTGACTAGCCACCCAGCTGGATTCAACCGAAATTTGGATGTCAAATCGACTTGGAAGCTGAACCATAAGTGGGTGGGAGGCCGACCAACATCATAAATGCGTCGTTCTAAGGTGTGCGCAGCTTTTAGCGTCCACAGTCGCACATCGTGCGCATGTGCGCTTTTCTTACGTTTCTTGATGGCGCATGTGCACGCGCTCCCTGTATAGTCATAGTGCATCCTGATTTTATAACTGGTTGTATAGTTTTGGACCTTTTAGGAATGCATTTTTGGTAATTTTGGTCCATGGGTGAACTAATAGCTGTTTGGAGATGCTGGATTCCTGTAACCATGTGCAGACGAGATTTCAGTGATAACAACAAGAGCTTTGTATCTTTTTGAACTTCATAAAATAGTATAACTCACAATTGTATGTAATAAAATGAACATCATACCTAAATCAATTGTAAATAAACAAGCATGTGGATAGGTGGATTTTGTCCATGTGGGGGAACAATAAAAACAAATGCTCGTGTCCTAAAAGATGTATCATCCTTCCTCTCAAATAGCACTAGGCCTTCCAATAGCACTCAACAGTGGGATATGAAGCCACCGAAAGAGGAACTAGTGAAGGTTGAAGTAATCAGTTATAATGAGGGGTAGAGGGTGCATATCCCAAAAGAGATGGTGATATTTCCCAATAACCACAAAAAATCTGATCAAGGTGCGATTTCAGCCCACAATCACCACCTGGGTAGATGTCCTATGTTTTATCACTAGGTACCTCATTCAAAGTGCGACAGTTAGATTTTTGGCCTCAGAAATGGGTCACAGGTGGAAACCCTCACAAGAGTTGGGTGACTCGAGGGATGCGTAAAACAACTGGACCTCATCCTTTGACCCTTCACGTGTATCTCACTGCCTTATGGTGTAGGAACACTTGACTTGGAGGATTTGAAAGTTCCTTATTTCTCAACTTCTATTGTTTGAAAATGTGAGAACCTGATAACCGGGGGTTATTTGGATGCCTACCCCCAAGATCTTACCTAGACTAAAAATTTCTTTTGGCACCTCCTGTGGAGGAAAATTTAGTGCGTTATTAGAAAAATTTTAGATGTGGTGGGCTGAGAGATTGGGGTCATGGACCAACCTCGTTTGATTTAATTGGGTGTGGATAATTTCCAAAGAAGTAGTGGGACCTTTCAGAATTCCTTTGGAGAACTCCTACTTCGACTTCCACTATTCTAAGAAAAATTATGTGTGTGAGGAGTGGATTTTTGTGCAAGAAAGTGACAAGTGTGCCAAGATTTTAATAAGTTAAGTGTGAGATTGCAACATGTGGACTTCCTGTGGTCCTTACAAATATTCTTACCTAGCTTACTATATGTCTTTGGTACAACCTTGCAGAATATTTAAAGCCCTAAAGAACTAGCAATGTGGACATATGGGTCCTTACAAATCCTTTAAACTCCCTAAAATGTTGTCTATACTAAGAAAACTTTGAAACTATCCTAGAATTGGAGACATGTGGGCATGTTTGGGCCCATTACTATCATCTTTAAAATTTTCCTAGAGTGTGAGCAAAACTAAGAAAGAATTTTTAGAAACTATCCTAAGATTTGCAAACATGTAGGCATGTATGGGCCCTTAGAAATTTTTAAGATGATTTCAAAAACTAAGAGAAACCCTAGGGGGGATTTGTCCTCTCTTAAATATTTTTCAAGGGAGATGAAATGTCCCTTTAACCACCTTTCTAATTCCCGAGATCACACTAGGGTGCAGGGGAAGAGAATACTTGAGGGTCAAAGTTAACTTCTAGTCCCAATTTATCCAAATGAGCCATCCATGTGGCAACCAAGAAAAAGAGGAGAATAGTGATTCTTTTTAACCCCTAAGTGCCTATCTTAGCTAACCTTTCTTATGGGAAATGACTCTAAGTGGAGTGTAGTTTCCTTACAAAGTGCATGAAAATAAAAATCTGAAGGCTAGGGGCCCTCAAACCATTCATAAAAACCCTTATAATTTTGAAAAACTGGACTTATGTGTGGGTTACAGTTTTGACAAGCGCGCAGAGGGCACACAATGCGCAGAGTAATGAATCTTGTTTTGCGCACAATCAATAGAGTGTGTGTCTGTGGGCAGGAAAAACCGCGCACTTCCTGTCACGTGTCGGGGGAGAAATTTCGAAGTGAAATACTTCTTCCTCGGCTCTGAATTTTGACTTTGGCAGGTTGGGCTAGGCCGGTTTTGGTACCTGCAAGGAAAAACAATCAAAATGAAGTGCTCTCAAGGCTCAAATAGGGAGGAATTTGATATTGATTGCTAGTATGGTCACCAATATGTTGTGTTGGTTTTGTCACTTGGGTGAGCAAAACAACAAAACTTGCATGTCTAGATAAGCCTGCTAGACAAGACAGAAGTTTCTAAGTGGGTTAAATAAGCCAAAAACATATGAAAATAGAGAAATACAACTAAAACAGCTAAGAAATAAATGTTAGAAAGCTTGAGAAACTTAGAACCATGAAAATCAAACAATACATATTGCTACCAATGGATCAATAGATTAGTAGGAAAAACACCGTAGAGAAATTCAGGGACGTATGAGTCCCCTCTTCCTCCTTGGGAGGGCTCTTGAGTTACCTAATTGAGAGCTCTTCTCTCTTACAATGGAAGAAATAGAAAATGGTGAAGAAAAACAATGCTTATTCCCTCAAGAGATGAGTGGAATGGCTTATTGCAATGGTGCTTGAAGGCTTCAAAGAGAAAAGAGGATTCTCAAGGAAGAATTCTTGCAGCATAACAATACCTTGAAGATCTTGGTTTCTTAGCACACCCATGGCTTTTATTTATAGCATTCATTCATCGAAAAATGTAATTGGTTCATGGTGTGAACAAGGGGCCTTTTAGGGCACTCTCTAGCCTTTGACCAACCTCCAAGCTAGATTTTTCTTAGACATGAGTGTCAAATCACTTTGGAGGTCGGACTAGAAGTGGTTGAGGGCCCGACAAGATTCATAAAAGTGTCGTTCATGGAAGTGTGCGGCTTTTCTCGTAGACAGTGGCACATTTGGCGCATAGTGCGCGTTGAGGGTTGTGTTGGCTCGTGCATGTTGCGCATTGTGCGCGCGCCTCCTTTGGTGAATTTGTGCACTTCAATTTTTTACCCAACTATATACTTTTTTTCCTTTTGAATTCATTTTTGGTGTTGTAGGTGGACTAATTGTTGTTGGCGTTGATATTTTTCCTTAACCATTGTGTGCAATGTTGCAGACGATATTTTTCCTTAACCATTGTGTGCAATTGTGTGCAATGTTGCAGATGATAAAAAAAATGGTACCACTGCTCATGGTATTTGGGTTATTTTTAGACTCTACCTGTTGTTGAGGAAAAAATATGAATTATATTACTCAATCATTTTTGAATCTTGCCTGGCTAGGAAAATATATTTTTGTGATGAGATAGATCTTCCGGATTCATCGCATTGTTTTTTTTTATTCGATGTTTCGGACCAAACCAGTGTGGTCCATCATCGGGAAAGTATTATGAGGAAAAGATAGTCGGGAATGTCACCCTATATTTTATAGCCTCAAAAATATTTCCCAATCCACAAGTATTAATTACAAGGGTTTAGGCTGATTTATTAATGAAAAGAATGTTGCAAAATAACATAAATTTTTTATATAAGTTTATGAAAAATATATAGATTATAGAAAGTAAATATGGAGATAAAAAAAAGAAAAAGTAACCAAGTCAGAAATACACACAAATGAGACAGAATAGCAATCTGCTTTATTTCATTATGAGATATCAAAAGTGTTTTTCTCTTTACAAAACCCATGTGAGGGCATGGACTAAAGTCTAATTTAGAGATCCTCGATGAACACCATACAAAAGGACTCTGACGAGAAGTAAAAAACTAAAATTTATAATCTGCATCAGCTTGCCACATACTGCTACCAATTTGACTTTGCAAAATATCCTTTATCATCTATGAAACTCAATCCATAAACAGACAAGAATACATAGACTATGAAGGATGGATCAACACCTCTAAAACAAGAATCTGAATGATTTGGTTTAGTTTTAAACCTTGTTGTCTACAATAGGACCTTGTTGTCAAAAAAAGAATTAGGCTTTGAATGAACTCAAGAATGAATGAAAACTGAAACTATCTCATGAAATCAAAAGAGAAAACCTTAGTCTTGCTTTCTCCTTCTATTCTCCTCTTGTTTCTTCTTCTCATTTAGCATTTATGACTTCCAAATAAGTTGAAGTAGTTCAACTACTTTCTTTAGTTAAGTTAGTTTGACTTAACTAATTTAGTTTAGGAGAAATAATAATAATAATAATAGCTAAGGGTCTTTAATTAATAATAACTAGGTAGGTGGGACCCCTTGTGACTCCCTTCTTTTATTCTTTTCAAATTATAAAATAAAACACAAATGGATAATCATTTCAACACATGCCACCCTTGTAAATCCCTTAGATACCTTCAAAATTGAATCTTTAAATATCAGAAATAATTTAAATCATATCCAAAAATATATAAATATCCACATTATCCAAAAGCGCTTGTTGTCCAAACTTTATGCAGACCACTGTCTCCATCAACTCAATCATGAAGACACATAAATTAAAATCCATACATGCCACTCTGAGTGGCAATCTGTCTTTTATCATTGTTGTCCCCTTTTGATTTTCCGGAAGTAGCCCGAGGTTGATTTGAATCTTGAGGTTGTATTTCACTGATTACATGAGAATAATATTCCTTTAGATGAATGCGGGAGGACACAGATTTTGAAGAGTCATTTGAAGGAGAGGAAGGAGAAGCAATAACTTTTCCTTATCTTGCACATGGGGGACATCAGTTTTAAGTCTTTTGCTTGCATGTGAGAATTGAACATGTGAATGAAGGGGAAATATGAACATTAGGATTTACAGGTGGTGGAGGAGGTAATGACAAATTGGGTGAGCCACGATGGTGAGAGATAGTCGGATTGACAATCTCTTACCATCCATCATTTGCAGGGACTTCTGGTTGCATGGAAACATGAGGAGGCACATGAATACAAGGGATGTTCTGAGGCTAGAAGGGAGGTCTCTCTGGTCGTGGTTGTATTATTCCTTGCCCGATCGAGTTAAAGAACCCATCTTGGAACAACTAGTTTAATTCATGGGGATCAACATCAAAATGAATGGAGAATCTAGGCCTTCTAGGCCCTCTGTTCCATTTTCCTCTTCCTCTATTATTTTTGCCATGGCTGCCCCTACTGAAGAAACATATCCTGTAACAACAATTCGTCGGTAACTAAGCCCTTAATAAACCATACATGACATTCTTCTTGCATGAATCAATAATTAGCTCAGAAATTGACACGAGATACATCCATAATAAACCATTTAATAATAACCAAGTGAGCAGGGGGTGATAGGTTTCATGGGACATATGGAAGGAGTGTAATGAGCGAAATTTGGTATAATGAGAGGGGATAATTACATGAATATTTCTCAGCAATTAATTAAATAATTTAACTGTGTAAAATAAACCAAAATATCAGTTTCCAACCATTATTCTGTTATCTCTTTTGTTGTTGTTACACAGACACTTTTAATTTATTTTACAGAACAGGGATGCCAAAATGATATTGGTATTATGAGGGGGATATAATGAGCGAAAAATGGTAGCATGATAGGGACATAATATGGATATTTTTCATATGAAAATAAATCAAATCAAACATGTCTTTCTTCAGACTTCCACAATTCAATCAGTATTCACTTTTCAAACCACCATCTAAATTGTCACTTCCTTTACAGATTGCTTGTTGGCTTTCAAAAAAAAACAATTCATATGCCCATAAATACTCAACTACGGTAGACTTTGCATCTATATAATATTTATGTAGTAGTCCTATCAACAGTATTGCAATCGATATGATGAACATAATAACCCTTTGAGCCACGACCATCTAAAACTCCAATGCTAAATCTCTTTTTCTTTTAAAACCAATAGAAAACGCCAAGTGATTCCAACCATTTATATCCAATATTTATTCTTTAAAATCAAATAAGAATATGCACGGTATTAACCACCATTTGTCCATTATTCAAACATTGTTCGACATAATCAACTTGGAATTAAAACTCTTAATCGGACCCTAATCCTTTCACGCACGGGTCTCTTTTAAATATAATCAACAGAAGAATTGATTCAAATAACATGAAACTCCTAAGCCCAAGCTTCACATAAATTAGCCTATACAAACTTCTTCTTCTTTTTTAAATTGCCCAACGAGAAACATAACCAAATCGTGCCCAATCGACCAAGCACACACAATGCTTATTTACCCTTGACTAGATTGAAACGATATCAAGATCGTATTTAGGGTTTAAACATAGCTAATGGAGATTAAGAACAGTTGGTTCAATCAAAGGAATAAGTCCTCGAAAATGCAAACAGCTCTTGCCATAGACATATAACAAGTAACCATACTATCGACTGTGAGGGTTACCAAAAAATGGCAGTCAGCCACCTCTAACAGGGAACGAAAAGAAGCGAATTCTTAAACAACATTGTATATGAGCGCCAAAGCACAAACCCGTGCCCAACCAAAACACGTAATACTTCTATTAAACTTTCTGGGTGATGTTAAATCCAACTATGCAATGCTTTCCAGACAACAGTGTGAGTGACAACAATGCTATGATAGCCAATAATTCAGGGTTTTGCCAAGTCAAGGAAAGAAAATATTTGAACTTACAACAGTTCACATTGTGACCTAGAGGATTGAAAATATCAACCACAAAGACGAAAATGGATTGGCAAATCTTAAACACAAAGACTAGTTGTAACACTCATGTGCAAAGCTCAGAGCTTGTCAAACATAATAATAAATTTCTACAGAGAACCAGACCCAAAACCCAAGCTGACTGAGAATGCTTCACTGTCATTTCATCAATAAACTCATACAAAGATTACCCACAACAAGGAGAGCATAACCATTCCTTTTTTTTTAAATCCAACAGTCTAGAATAATCACCAGAAGAACCCACAAACAAAACACCAATTACACAGTTCAAATATCCAATAATAGCTTAAGAAGAACACATACCGCGAGCAACCATGAGCCAAAAATTGATTCGAAGGGCAGAGAAACAATCATGGATGGAAGAGTAAGAAACCCATACCTGGAAAATCTTGCGCGAGGAAGAAGCTAGACTGTATGCCTCCTTCAATACCGAGTAATGCAGAGCATCAACAACCACCAGAGACAAAAACCAAAATGCAAGTATGACTAGGGTGACAGGCTTCGAGGGTTGTTTGAGTGACATGTAGTAAATGCACGTCACTTCTTTCCCCAACCTCATTCAATTCAACGTACAATCTAGCCAATTCACCATATCACTAAGCATTTAATCAACCACATAACCATTTCCATATCCATTTGCATAGAGCATCACCTTTGGTAATATCAAACTCTTTTAAAAATAACCATGTGCTATAACGTTACCCCATGTGCATTCAACATATAACATTCAACAATGTGCTTAACTATAGCAGCAAGGGTTTGTACACCCTTCTTTGTCACAATAATACCACATTAGAATTTGTATATAGTCCTTTAATTTAAAAGAGCCCCAATATTATCCCTTTTAATAAGATCATATTAAACCAATTGATGCCATATTTAATGGCAATATCAAAGCCAAACTTATAATAATCCTTTCATCCATAGGGCAGTCTTAATATAATCAGAGAGTGATCATCAAAGCTATCATTGCCATGCATCAAACAACCAACCATCTTATGTCAACAAAAGATTATAAACCATGATTTGAAGCATCGAACTATAGAAGATTGTGTTGGTACCATCACAATAGCAAACAAAATATAAGCGCACCATATCCATCACAGCACCACAAGTCTTCAAGGGGTCCCCACCTACTAGTTTATTATTAATTAAATAGTTAATAGATCTTGGCAATCATTTGCAAGCATAGTATTCATCGTTGTGTTTTTAAGCGTCAAAACATGTCATCTAATTACATGGATATCATGCCTGCGCCCTTGTATAAGCCATGTGATTGCGGTTGTTGATAAAACAAATGGTGGTAACAAGACCATTGAAGACATTCCTTTGGTAAAACCCTCAAAATGTTAGTATGCTCATCCTCCCATACCTCATCACTGTTGTTGATTGGTATATCGAACCCTGTATTCGACTAATGGTGCAAGCGTGGCCAACCCATAATTTAATAAAGGCATTGTTCATGCTCTTTTAGTCAAGGGTTTTGTTGATTGTTTACTACACAATGTTAGAAACAATGTTAAGCCCACTTATATTTTTTTTATACTGTGTGTCATGTGGCAGTGTTGAGGTGATGACAGTGTTGCAAAAACATTGTCTAAGATATACAACCTATTGTGTTAGCATACTCGAGGTGTTCGATTTTTATGAGAAAAGAGTACCTCTGTGGATGAAATATATATGCATTGAATGAGTTTTGGAAGAATTGTTATTTGAAGTTTAGTTTGGAATTGGTTATACACAGGGATCCTGTTTGTGGCCACTTCGTAGAACCCTATGGTGATTTAAAATGAATTGGTGTTAATATTGTGGATCAAAGTATGTCCATTCCTCAACTGTTGGTTGTGATTCTTGTGATGTTGTGTCTCCTCGACTCTGTTATGCAAAAGCTATTTTATTACAGTTGAATGTTTATTGGGCAATAAATTATGAAATGATTACTGTGCTATGCAATTTCAAAATGCAAATGAGCAGCCTTGAAGTGAAACCCCAGTTCTGGATTTTTGGAAATAGAGTGTTGAATTTCAATTTTGAAGCAGTAAAGGGTTTTGAATTTTAATTGACATTGAAGATGACATCGTTTGATATATTAGAACAATATATGTGGAAACCCTTTCCATTATACCATTTTCCGCAAAATACACTCCCCTCATTATCCCAATTACACTTGTTCACTCCTTGTTCCGTGATATTCATTTTTAAGAAAGGTCTGTATGGAAATGAAGAAAAATTGACAGTAATTGATGATTGGTATTCTGAGATATGTTGAGATACACAGTTGATGGTTTTTTTTATTGCTTGAACAATATTCAAAAATATTTCCCCCTCCATGATATCACTTTACGCTAAATACAAGCCCTCCATACTCCCAATGACCCTATCATTTCCCTGTTCATGTGAAAATTAATAAATGGCGTTTTTATGGATGGATTGCATGCATCATGTAGTAAACAATATAGCCAACTCTTGATTTATTTAAGTGGAGTTTCATGTATGGTTTATTAAGAACTTTTCAAGTCTGATTAAAATTTGCTAAAGGATGAGTTTTTTCAGCAGGGGTAGTAATGGCGAAAATAATAGACGCAGATGTAACTGGCAGCGGGGTTATAGAAGACCTCAGTTTTCTATTCACTTCAATGTTGATCCACAAGAGTTAAACGAGTTGTTTCAAGCTAGTTTTTTCAATTTGGTTGGCCATGGTATATTGCATCCCCGACCTGACAGACCCTCATTTCAACCTTCGCAGAATTTTCCTCGCATTCATGTTCCTCCACATGTGTCAATGCAGCCCGGAGTCCCCGCTAATGACAGTTGGCAAGAAATTGTCCACCAGCCTATCTCTCACCACTGTGGTTGGCCCACTGTGTCATTGCCTTTACCACCACCAGTTAATCCCAATGCTCAAATTTCTCATGTTGTTTCACCAGTACAGTCCTCACATGCCAGCAAAAGATTAAAAATTGATATCCCACAACCTGTGCAAGACAAAGGAAAAGAAATAGCCTCCCCCTCCAATCCATCCACAAAGTCTTCTAAATCTATGTCTTCATGTCTCCTCCTAAAAGAAGATTTCTCTCATGTGATCGGCGAAATTCAGCCCCAAGGGTCTAACCAAACCAAGGGATACCCCAAAAAATTTGAGAGGAGACAACAGTGAGTGTTGGGTATGTGTTATATTCTATGCACGAGTAGAAGTGTTTGTGTTGCGTCGAGTGCGCAGGGGGGTTTGAGGGGGACTGCAGGGGGGTGAAATCCCCATGCGTGGGGGTTCGGGGGTAGTGACCTCGAGAAATTTTTTGCCTCGAGAAACATGTCACATTTTTGCCTCATTTTTCGTGTTGCCTCGATTTTCATGTCCATTGTTGGGTGGTTTTTCGGCACATGGTTTTTTGTCGATGGTTTTCTATTTCCGGTTAAGGAATTAGGGTTGTTGACTAATTCAGGTCATTGGGTTAGGGTTTTGGATGTCGTTGGCTCTTATATGTATATTGTATTGTAAACAATGTATCACTATGAATGAATATAGAATATGTTGGCTTTCTCGGTTTGGGTTTCTAGGGGAAAAATCTTCGTGTAATTTTTGTATTTTCCATTGTATATTTTTTGTTCTTTTATTGAAAATTTGTTTGCAGTAAATATTGTACAAGGTTAAAATCTACATTTGGTATTAGAGCTTTGTTGGCTTTAGAGGGACACCTTTGTGGTCAAGGGTTTGGCTCGGGAATGTGATAAGCCTTGTTACAGTGGGAGATATGTGGTATTGATTTTTTAGGTGAAAAGAAATGGCGAGCAATTCAAAAACAAAGATCGAGAAGTTTAATTGGAAAATTTTTGAGCTATGGAAGCTCAAGATGGAAGATCTGTTGGTGGATAGAGATCAATTGATCGTGGTAGATCCAGGTACTGCACCTACAAGAACTTCAACAGATGACTAGAAAAAGTTGGATTGGAAGGAGAAGAGCACAATCCGACTGTGTCTCTCAGATTCAGTATTACTGAATGTGTCAGAGGAAGCTACAACCAAGGATTTATGGGATAAGTTGGGGAAGTTGTATCAGTCTAAGTCCCTAGTAAATAAACTATTCCTGAGAAAGAAGTTGTATAACTTGAGGATGAGAGATGGAGACTCGATGGCAGAGCATTTGAACGCCTTCAATACTGTGGTAAGTTAGTTAGTATCTATTGAGATTAAAATTTCAGATGAAGATAAATGTATCAGTTTATTGTGTTCTTTACCAGACTCATGAGATAGTTTGGTTGTGGCCATAGGTATAAATACAATTGCCTTGATGTTTGATGAAGTGGTCTCATCCTTGTTGTTGGAAGAGATGAGACAGAAGAATATGGAAGGACAAAGCACATATGCATTATTTGCAAGAGGACGCTCCTGGGAAAGAAATAGATCTAAGTTCTCAAGTGGGAGATCTAAGTCTAAGGGTAGATCTAAATCTCCTGGAAAGTTTGTAAAGGTATGTTGGAGATGTGGAAAAGAAGGGCACTACAAGAAGCAGTGTAGATCCAAAGTTGAGAAAAATAAGGGATATGAAGAATCTCCTTCTACATAAGAAAAGACCTCCAAGGAAGAAGGAGGGGATGTGTACTTGGCTTCTTCAAGCACACATGCAGATCATGAGGCATGGTTGGTTGACTTAGGTGCATCCTTTCATATGACTCCCCACAGGGAGTGGTTATATGAATATGAAAGGTATGATGGAGGTAATGTTTTCCTAGGTGATGATTCGACAACCAGAATCACAAGACGAGGAAAATTCAAGTTGGGGATCATAGATGGAAGGATTAGAACACTACTTGGTGTTATGCACATCCCAGGTTTGGCTAGAAATTTGATTTATGTAAGCAAAATGGATGATGCAGGGGTAAAAACGATATTTGAAAAGGAAACCTATAGGATGGTTCGAGGAGCATTGGTTTTGTTGAAGGGAGTTCGGTTTGGAACTTTATATAAGATGCCAGGAAGCACTATTAGTGATGGGTGTAATAGTTCCATTGTTCCTGATATTGGAGTTGAAGAAGAAAGAACTCCTACAGTCTCTGGAGAAAAGGTTATGTTGTGGCACCAAAGACTGGGGCATATCGAAGAGAAGGGTCTTCGACTACTACATGGTAAATGTATGGTTGAAGGTATGTCTAACTGCTCTATGGATTTTGATTTATGTGAACATTTTGTAAATGGGAAGCAGAATCGGGTAAGATTCCCCTCCGATGCATCAAGGGTAGAAGGAATTTTACAACTAGTTCACAGTGATGTTTTTGGACCTGTATCGATCCCATCATTGGGAAAATATGTGTACTATGTCTCATTTATAGATGACTTCTCGAGGAATACTTGGATATATTTCCTCAGGAAGAAATCAAAAGTCTTTGATAGGTTTAAAGAGTTTAAGGCTCTTGTTGAGAATCAAACAGAGAAAAGAATTAATGTGTTGAGGACAGATAATGGCGGTGAGTTCTGCGGGAATGAATTTGAAGAATTTTGTAAGAAGTGTTGTATAGAAAGGCAGAAGAATACTCTATATACACCTCAACAAAATGGAGTTGCAGAAAGGATGAACGAGACGTTGATGGAAAAAGAAAGGTGCATGCTCAGTGGTGTCGGGTTAGGGAAAGAATTATGGGTAGAGGCGGTGGGTACTGCATGTTACCTGGCCAACATATCACCCTCATCAACGTTGGATGAAAAGACTCCACAAGAGGTATGGACTGGTAAGAAACATTCTCTCACACATCTCAAGGTATTTGGTTGTGATTCATATGTTCTTGTTCCAAAGGAAAACAAGAGTAAGCTAGAAAATAAGGATGAAAAGTGTATMTTTATTGGATATAAAKATGGTCTCAAAGGTTATAAGCTTTGGAACCCAGAAACTAAGAAGATAGTGTATATCCGAGATGTGGTATTTAGAGAAATGAAGGATGTTGTTAAACATGAAGTCCTACCAAGTAAGGAAAAACCAGAGAAAATAGAGTTTGATTTAAAGGATGATGAATCAGACTCTACAAAAGAACATGAATCAGAAGAAGAAGATCATCATACTCCAGTATTGAGAAGATTGGATCGAGAAAGAAGGCTACCAGAAAGGTATACTCCATCTGATTTTCGTTCAAATTTTTCTTTGTCTATTATTGATGATGACCCTAGAATTGTTAGGGAGGCAGTGGATTCAAAGGATGGAAATTTCTAGAAAAAGGCCATGGACGAAGAAATGGTAGCCTTGGATAAGAATGAGGTCTGGGATCTAGTGAAGTTGTCGACTGGAAGAAATCCCATTGGCAGCAAATGGGTATTTAAAAAGAAGCTAAATGCAGAAGGAAAAGTGGATAAATAAAAAGCTCGGTTAGTAGCAAAGGGTTATTCCCGGGTTGAGGCAATTGATTTTGGTGATATTTTTTCTCATGTTTCCAAGTTAACCTCTATAAGATTTATGTTATATATTGTTGTTGCATTTTATTTTGAAGTAGAACAGATGGATGTGAAGACATCATTCCTACATGGGGATTTGGAAGAAGAAATCTATATGAAGCAGCGAGAAGGATTTGTTGTGAAGGGAAAAAAGGCATTGGTACGCAAGCTGGAAAAGT
>JZKD02S0916221.1:112473-122577 GCA_000966675.3 Picea glauca | reverse complement strand
TGGTTAAATCAGAGAAAATATGTCAAGACAATATTGCAGAGGTTTAACATGCAGGGATGTAAACTGGTCAAGGTTCCTATCCTGTTGGTGTAAATTTATCTGCGGATCAGTGTCCCAAGACATAGGAAGTGGAGGAGAACATGTCTCGTGTTCCATATGCAAGTGTAGTTGGCAGTTTGATGTATGCAATGGTATGTACTAGACTGGACATTGGACATATGGTGGGAGTTTTGAGCAGGTATATGTCAAAACCAAGGAAGGAGCATTGGACAACAGTAAAAAGGGTTTTCAGGTGTTTGCATGGCACTGTTAGCTATGGATTGTGCTACCAAGGAAGACCGGGATTGGACAAAGTGTTGGATATACATGGATTTATGGATGCAGACTTGGATGGAGATCTAGATCGTAGGAGATATACAAGTGGGTATGTGTTTAACCTATTTGGAGGAGCAATAAGTTGGATGAGCAAAAGATGGGTTGTAGTGGCAATTTCAACTACAAAAGTTGAATACATGGCAGCCACTCATGCAAAGGAAGCAGTATGGTTACAAATATTGTGTTCAGGTATTGGGTTGGTAGAACAAGCTGTAAGGATAGATTGTGATAGTCAGAGTGCATTTTTTATGGCGAAGAACCCGACTTATCATTCAAAGACAAAGCATATTGATATTCAATATCACTTTGTGAGAGACATGGTTGAAGAAAAGAAAGTGTTGTTAATGAAGGTGGACACTTTGAAGAATGTTGCAGATTCATTAACAAAATCTGTGAGCACTGAGAAGTTCTCTTGGTGTAGAGGATCTATGGGCATTGTTTCCCTGGATTATTGACTATGTAACCCTGTAACCCCCTCTATGCAAAGAAAACAACAAGTGGGATAATGTTGGGTATATGTTATATTCCATCCATGAATATTTCGCTCTACTCTTTAATTAAGTCAACAGTTGGCTCTTGAGTTTGCTCGTTGTTTGTGCATTTCCAAAGTTATGATATGTGGAAATTTTTTACTGTGTATGGATTATTAGCAAATGTTTGGTCTCTGTGGCATTTGTATTTGAGCTATTCGCATAAAAAATGTGGGTGTCTCTTGTTGTTGATAAAGCTATAGTTGCTTCGTTGCTTTACCTGTGGATAAACTATTTTCTGGGATTTTTTTGGGCATGCCTTGTGTCTGGTTTTCTTTGGTGGTTCCTCTCTATCTGATAAAAAAATGGTACCATTGCTCATGGTCTTTGGGTTTTTTTTAGACTCTGCCTGTCATCTAATTATATGGCTATCATGCCCGCACCCTTGTATAAGCTCTGTGACTAAGGATGTTGATAAAACAAATGGTGGTAACAAGACCATTGAAGACATTCCTTTGGCCAAACCCTCAAACTGTTGGTCTTCTCATCCTCCCATACCTCATCACTATTGTTGTTTGGTATATTGAACCTTGTATTCGACTAATGGTGCAAGCATGGCCAACCCAACATTTAATAAAGGCATTGTTCGTGCTCTTTTAGTCATGGGTTTTGTTGATTGTTTACTATGTGATGTTAGAAACAATGCTAAGCCCACTTATATTTTTTTTTATAGAATCTATCATGTGGCAGTGTTGAGGTGATGACAGTGTTGCAAAAACATTGTTTAAGATATACGACCTGTTGTGTTAGCATGCTCGAGGTGTTTGATTTTTATGAGAAAAGAGTACCTCTATGGATGAAAAATATATGCATTGAATGAGTTTTGGAAGCATTGTTATTTGAAGTTCAGCTTGGAATTGGTTATACACAGGGATCCCATTTCTGGCCACTTCATGGAACCCTGTGGTGATTTAAAATGAATTGGTGTTAATATTGTGGATCACAGTCTGTCAATTCCTCAACTGTTGGCTGTGATTCTTGTGATGTTGTGTCTCCTCGACTCTGTTATGCACAAGTTGTGTTATTACTATTGAATGTTTATTGGGCAATAAATTATGCAATGATTATTGTGCTATGCAATTTCAAAATGCAAATGAGCAGCCTTGAAGTGAAACCCCAGTTCTAGATTTTTGGAAATAGAGTGTTGAATTTCAATTTTGAAATAGTAAAGGGTTTTGAATTTTAATTGGCATTGAAGATGGCATTGTTTGATATTAGAACAATATCTGTAGGAATCCTTTCCATTATACCATTTTCTGCAAAATACACTCCTCTCATTATCCCAATTGCACTTGTTCACTCCCTATTATGTGATATTCATTTTTAAGAAAGGTATGTATGGAAATGAAGAAAATTGAAGTGGCAGTAATTGATGATTGGTATTCTAAGATATGTTTAGATACACAGTTGATGGTTTTTTTTTATTTCTTGAACAATATTGGAAAATATTTCCCCCTCCATGATATCACTTTATGCTAAATACAAGCCCTCCATACCCCCAATGACCCTATCATTTCCCTGTTCATGTGGCAATTAATAAATGGCATTTTTATGGATGGATTACATGTGTCATGTAGTAAATAATAGAGCCAACTCTTGATTTATTTAAGTGGAGTTTCATGTATGGGTTATTAAGAACTTTTCACGACTGATTAAAATTTGCTACAGGATGAGTTTTTTCAGTAGGGGTAGTAATGGCCGAAATAATAGAAGCAAAGGTAACTGACAGTGAGGTTATAGAAGGCCTCGGTTTTCTATTCACTTCGACCCTGATCCATGAGAGTTAAACCAACTATTTCAAGCTAGGTTTTTCAATTTGGTTGGCCATGGTATATTGCATCCCCAACCTGACAGACCCCCATTTCAACCTCCACAAAATTTTCCCAACATTCTTGTTCCTCCACATGTGTCAATGCAGCCCGAAGTCACCGCTAATGACGGTTGGCAAGAAATTGTCCACCAACCTATCTCTCACCACCATGGTTGGCCCACTATGTCATTTCATTTACCACCACCAGTAAATCCCAATGCTCAAATTGCTCATGTTGTTTCGCCAGTACAGTCCTTGCACGCCAACAAAAGATTAACAACTGATATCACACAACCTGTGCAAGACAAAGGAAAAGCAATGACCTCCCCCTACAGTCCATCCACAAAGTATTATAAATATGTGTCTTCACGTCTCCACTTAAAAGATGACTACTCCCATGTGATCAACGAAATACAACCCCAAGGGTCTAACCAACCAAGGGATACCCCAGAAAAGTCAAGAGGAGACAAATATGAGAAGAGGAAATATGCCTCACACAACGACACATATGGATTTTAAATTTTTTTTTTATGATATTCGGTGATGAAGACGACATTTAATGATTTTCAACATATGTTGGACAACAAGCTTTATTTTGAATATTTTTGTGGATAAGATGGACATATTATTTTTTGGGATATGGTCTTAAATTTTGTTGATATTTAAATGTTCGACTTAAATGATATCCATGGGAGCTACAAGGGTGTTATATGATCCAAATGATTAATTTTGTATTTTATATTTGATGATTGGCAAAGAGAATGATGGGAGTCACAAGGGGTCCCACCTATTTAGTTATTATTAATTAGACCCTTATTTATATATTATTATTAATTATTTCTTCCCAAACTAATTAGTTAAGTTAATTTGACTTAACTAAAGAAAGTAGTTGAACTACCTCAACTTATTGAAAAAGAATAAAGGTTCAATGAGAGCAAGAGACAAGGGAGAATAGAAGGAGAACTAGAATACTAAGGTTTGCTCTCTAGTTAGTGAGATAGTTTCAATTTTCATTCATTTATGAGTTTACTTGAAAGCCTAATCCTCTTGAAGATAGCAGGGTCTTATTAAAGACAACATAATTCAAAAACTGAATCATACGTTTCAGCATCTTGTTTCAAAGGTGTTTGATTTATCCTTGATAGTCAGTGTACTCTTGTTTGTTTATGAATTAATTTTCATAGCTGATAAAGAATATCTTGCAAAGTCAAGTGGCAACATTTTGTGGCGAGTTGATCGAGATCATTAGTTTCAGTTTTATTTCATTGTTGGGGTTTTTTTGTATGGTTCCCATCGAAGACTCCTAAATCTGACTTTGGTCCATACCCTCGCATGGGCTTGTAAAATATAAATACAGTTTTGTATCTTAGAATGAAATAAAATCAGATTATTGTTATGTCTCATACATGTGTTTTCGTGACTTGGTTCTTCCTTTTGCTTTTGTCTCCATCTTTATTTCATTGTAAAATCTGTATACATTCACCTAGCTTTGTTTAAAGATTTATTTTTACATTATTACAAATATAAATCATAAAATCAGCCTTATCCTTTGCAATTGATACTTGTGGATTGAGTGAAAGTTTTGAGGTTATAAATCTCGGGTGACATTCCCAACTATCTTGTCCTAGCCAAACAAGATCTAAAAATGATTGAGTAAGGTATTCCATACCTTTTCCTCAACATTGTGATGATTTGTCTTGGCTATTGGATAAAGAAGTAAGGTGATATCTTTCTTGGAGGTTATTTCTTGCTTTTATGGTGGATTTTTCTTGGTTAAAAGGAGTTTATCTTGTTAATGCTTGGACTAGGTAAGGAATATTTCTTGTTATTGTTTATTTTCTTGGTCACAGGGTTAATTTGCTAAGCTTTTGGGGAGTATAACGACATACAAACCCACTAAGCCCATCACAATTGTATTGGAATAATATGCTGCATAAAGGAACACTATGAGAAGTAAAAGGGCTTACACCCTCCTAGATTTTTCCTAGTTAGTTTTGCTTTCCTTGGGGAGTAAAAGGCCTTACACGCCCAAGGAAGTATCATAACTAGCTCTTTCATTTTAAAGACTCCATAACCCAATAGTTAAAGGCTCTAATCTCTTGCATTGGAGAAATAAAATCATTGCATTGGGATACGTAGAATCATGAGATATTGAAATTGTTTAAGTTGGGATCTTTTCTATATGCTTTAATCTTGCCAAAGCCTCTAGGGAATCTAGATTGGTCAAGTGGATCTTGAGCTATAGCTAATTAAAAGATACATCCATTAGGGCTACAACAAATCATCTTCTATTTTGATTCTAACTTGCAATTTAACTGTCGAAATATGCTAGTAAACCATCATTATCACTTTGTTGCTAATCAATGAACCTTTTTGTCTGATTACTTGCTTATTTTCATGGTTAAAACTTGCAGCTCTAGCAAATCTTTGCTACAGCCACTTGGTTGTTACAAACTTACTATGAAAACTTCATATAACATCCCTTTAAAACCATTAAAGCTTATTCTAAAGTATTGGGGATTAATATACATGTTTTATGCTTCATTCTCCAACAATTCTTTGATGCTTTAAGTGGTTCAATCTGCAGTAATTGATTATTTTCCTTACTGATATATACTCTTGATTACTATTGTAATTAGGGACAACCAACTTAACTTGCCAGTCCACTCAACTTTTATCTTGTATATGTGTTTCTTCATGTGTCTCGGGCAGGTACAATTCTCTTCCATAGGTACTCAAACTCTTGGCAACTATAAACCATCTACGAGACTCGTTATCAATCCACTTCTCACTTAGCAACTTGACTTATAGGAGCATCACTTCCATCATCTCACTTTTTGTCTCATTTTCTCTTGGGTCACCCGAGATTCCCCCCTTGTGTTGGATTTCTCCTTCACTAAAGTGAGGGGAGGGTTTATCTAAGGTGACAGTGGGTAAACTCTCCCACAGTTATCACCATCTAGTGGACTGCGTTGGGATTTTCCCAACCTGTAGTTTGTGCGATAACACAAGTCAATTGTTAGAACTAAACTCAATGCTTGCACTAAAAGTTTTAGCCACATTAGTCAAGGTTTGAATAATGTCCTCTTCCAATGGAAAGGACCCCATGAGAGACAACTTTTTAGAACTTGAATACAATGAACTAGGTGTTGACGGGAAAATTTGACATGTCGTCAACTGGAAGAACAGGTCTAGTCTGGGGTTGTCTAAATAACCCAAGTCGTTTGGTTAAACCTGTTCTAACGGGTTTAACGGCTTCGTTAGCCAATCTAAGGTTCTAAAATAAAGAAAGGAAATAAACTAACTAATGTTAAAACTATAATCTATATATACTCTAATATAATTATTTAAAAATGCATTTAAACAGAAAAAGAAAATATAAACATATCACTTATGAACAGAACTTACAGGTTGCAAGTTTTTAATGAAAACCTTGCAAAATCAATGTAAAGATAATTGTTTTCAGAAGTAGATAAAGAAAGCACATTTTTGTATTTTCTGTTTTCTAAATTATAAATAAAACTTGATATTAACTAAGTTATGAAACAAGGATGTAAAGATGGTTAAAGCCAAACTTAAACTTTCATGTTTCACTAATATGAAAATTAACAAAAAGTGAATGGAAATAGAGCTAACCTGAGTTTTATATCATGTCTATGTCTTCTATGCAGTCCAACACTCCATCTAGCCCACCTGTAAGAAAAATCTATGACAGGCATATATTGATGTTTCCAGAACAAACTCCAGATGGTTGTTGGCAGCTAGGATATGAGAAAGAATGATAGACAAGTATACACAATGATCTTAAAATTTTGAACGATCACAACAATATAAATCTTAATGTAAAATGTTCATATTATCAATCAACTAACATCAGATAAAAATCATAATATGCCAATTGATATGATTATCACAGTGATAATTAATTGAAACAGTTAATTAAAGACAACATTTAAAATATCAAATAAAATGGAATATCACATGTCATTAAGACTAAAGCTACATAGCACATTACTATTCCAAAATAAGAGAGACGAAAACATAAATGAGACAACATTCACATAGGTCTAAAGCCGAACTGTTATAAGTTGTTCCATTAAGTTATGATAATCATTTGTCCATAACCTGTTCCAGGAAAAGATTCCATTCACTTACAAAATGCAGAGTATTTAAAGTGTTTTGAAATCTCATCTTCCTATCTCCTAGGATAGGATAAGATCTCATGAGATCAAAATATTACAAAAATAGAGGGCCTACAACCACTCACAACAAAGTTGGTTCTTTTTAAAAATTAATAAAAGTTTTTTACAAAATAAACAGAAAATAAATACTAATCATCTAAATGCAAAATCGAACATGTTTCCCCCAGATGATCAGCATCAAGATCTACCATTTCCTGAAAACGAAACGGGAATAAGTTAGATAAGTTATTAACAACTAATTACTAATTTTTTATTTAAAAATGACTTGGCTATAGAATCGAAAGATTATGTAGCCAGTCTTATCTTAGCGAACGAAATCTAATTTCAAATTGATTCGATTCAAAATAGATAACACGAATGTAATAAGAGGGAAAACTATTTTACCATTTCAACCAATGACTAAAGATGGATCAGGGTAGCTCGGAATTGATTATGTCTTTAACATTGTTTGCGTTTTTTATCACTATGTTACCTGTTCGCTTAAGGCGTTTAACTTGTCTCTCCGCATTTTCTCTGAGGTCGAGATTTTCTTTTCTTAGTAATTCACTTTGAGTTGTGAGTGTTTTAATTGGAGCCTGAAGGATGGGAATATCAGTGTAATATCGTTCAATCCAATGCAAACAAACGTCACACTGTACTGAAGGAATGACATGTTGGTGAAGCGTGTGATCAAGCATGGTTGTATCAGCTTCACCTGCTATTTTCCCTCGAGCAAACTCGATACCAGAAATCCCCTCCTTACCCCTGAGGTATGGTGGTAGATTCGTAACAAAGTCGTAGGGTTCGGCAAGATCAAATCTTTGACAATCCAGGACTTCCAAAACTAGGAAATCTTCAATTTCAGAATCCGAGACCTCATTGACCTCGATCGGGTTGATCGAGCTCAAATGAGCGTCGTTCCGATTCCTCAACTTTCTTGAAATAAAACGACCTGCTCCTTTGTTTTGAAACCCTAGGGTTGTGTGTTTTTGCTTCATTTGTTTACAAGATTTTTTGACATCAGGCTTCACAGTAACACTCTGAACAACATCAAAATTAGGCGCATGAGGTTTAGCTAACTCAGACTTAACAACCTTTTGCTCATGTGAAGACCGACTTGGCCTTGTCTCGTCTAGAGGGTTTCTGTTAAGAGAGCTTGGTTCATTACTTGGAATGTCGGGCTATTTTTTAATCAAAGGCTCATGCGAATTAGAGATTTCTACAGGAACGACCGTAACAAAACCATTTCTAGTCAAAAAATCATCCCAGCAGTCGCCCACGGTTGTCAAATGGTGAATCAACAGAATTTTAATTAAGCCGTGATGGAAAAGACTAGAGTTGAGGCTCTGTCTCTTAAACCTTTTAGACATTTTATACATGTTTCTCAAAAGATAAAAAGGCATGTTTAACTCATAACCAATGAAATGCATAAGCAGTCATATATGATAGAGGAAAATTAAACCATAGCGACCCTCGCAGGTCATGAATTGTTTGAGGATCAACAACAGACCATGCCACCTAGGTTTAACCAAAGAAATAGGGACACCTTTTCGCAACAATTGATTTTCCTGGAGGTCATGAAGAGGCTCCAAGGTACTTCTTCGACCTTTGAGTTTTTGAACCATTTCTCGCTGGTGGATGGAAGCCCTATCGCTTCACTTACAAAATCCTCAGTTACCTCTAACTAGGTATCCCCAATCTTCGCTCTGCACCCATCGAAAGTTTGTGCAAAAGCCCTCGCTACCTGGAGGTTATGACCTTTAAATATTTTAAGGAAGGCCTCCCAGCCTTGGCTCTTTAGATATTCGATCACATCATCGTGCGAGAGTAATGCCTAAGAGCCATTCGGCTCCAAACGAACAATAGGGGCCATTACAAATGCGACTAGTATGTAACATGGGTGACTCAGAAACAGTTCTAGGTTCGAATGGTAGGAGCGATAGGAACATATTCAAATAGATGAAGGGGAACAAACCATAACGAAGGTTGTGTGTTATCATAGCATGAACATCGAGGGTTTGGTCGTAGGGTTTTACCATTCATGGTAATTTTTGTTCTTGAGTTTATACTTTAAGGCTTTAAAGTATACTGTCAAGGCATCTAAAAAAACAAAGGGAGCTAAGAATAGAAAAAAGATTGATAAAAATGTAAAGGCTATTGTCGATTTCTCAACTATCTCTGTTGAAATTCCCAATTTTCCTGGATACTGATATCTCTCTCAATTGTTGCCCATGAACGTTCTAAGTCAACCTGGTTATTTGTTGTTTGTAAAATAGTGTTAAATAAATTTAGAGCAATGCTGGTTTGATTCGAGAGACCGGGCTCGATGTTAGGTTGCCTTGCAACTAGTACTATCATGAAGGAGGAAAGTAAAGGAGGATAAAGTTCTGTGTTTTCTTTTTAGGCTGGTTGTCCCTATTCCACAGTGTAACGAGAATGATGTCAAAACACAAATAAATAGTATGAACGAATTGTAGGCCTTTTCTTGTATCTGAGTTAAATTTTAAAGAAAAGAAACATGCATGATATGGAGAAAAACATAAAGCTATTAGCAAAGTGAGGCATCAATTTCAGAGAAATCTCACATTGTAATAGAAGACTATGAAATGAGAAAAATATTAATGAAGCATATGGTGTTGAAATCTAAACATCTACAGGTCTTGTATCTATTGATAACGGATACAGAGGAAAAACTGTTTTGAAATAAAAAGAATAATAATTTCCACAGTAGAGGTTATACTAAATTGTGGCTAAGCATTCATCAATTAAACATATATAAGAAAGATGAAATGACAGGGAAACACATAACTCATAAGTGACACGATCTGGAATCTTCAATCTGCATTTCTATTAATTTAGAGTCTCTTCAAAATTACTTCATCCACAATATTTTTCAGAGAGATCAAAAAGACCTATTTTAGTCTTCGTTCCCTATATTTATACAAGGTCATCCATACTTGATGGTTAACAATCTCCAACTTTCTAGGAGAAAAGTAGTTACAAAGTTGCAACCTTAACCGTTGCACGATTAACTTTTGTTTATCTATCATTCCAATAGTATGCGTTTCCAAACGATACTTCATTGCTTAGTCGAAGTCTCTCCCTCCTTTGATGCTACACATTCAATACATTTCTCTAGAAAATGGACAAAGTTTCTAGGAGGTGTTGGAAGATCTTTAGTCTCAAACATATAAAACTTTCTTTGTAC
>JZKD02S0916221.1:95014-107779 GCA_000966675.3 Picea glauca | reverse complement strand
AATCAGTCTTCATTAGAATAGGCTTAGTGCTTACTTCGAGTGTTAGCCCTCGGATAAATATTTAAGGTAATTTGTCGTATCCCTCGTTTCCATCTAAAGATAGGACACCTTTGCTTAGCAGTGTTGCCTTGTTTTCCTCTTTGTCTTCTTCGCCATTTAATTCCCGGAGTATGTGGAATAGATGGATTGACTGAAAGCTGTCCAGAAGGAGTTGGATTTTCTTGAGTATTTGCCTGAGTCGCATATGACTGGGAAGAATCTTAGAAGAAAGAGCCTGAATAATGATACGGGAATCCCCGAAGAGATTTAGATCTGTAATGTTCTTGGCTAAGGCTTGAGAGAGTCCTTGCCAAAGGGCTAATGGTTCAGCTATGTTATTGGTGTCCTCGCCAATTCCCTAAGAATACGAGAGAAATTTTATTTCCTCGAGATCTATAAGCACCCCTCCCCCACCTGTCGCACTAGGGTTTCCTTTAGAAGCTCCGTCGAAGAAGAGGCTATGTTTTTGAAGTGAATTTCGCCATTTTGTGAAGGATGAAGAGTCTAATCTGATCTCCCATTTGTTTGTGGGAGGAACTGGAACTGTTGCCACTTTTAGCGGGTTTGGGAGAATATTGGACATCCATTCTTCTTCGATAGAAGTTAAATTACCTTTGTTTGCTGGAAGATGAATAGAGGAAAGGAAAACCCCCATCAAAGCTTTGACTTTTGCTACCACTTGGTCTGCGCTGGCTTTTTTCCCTTTGAATATTCGAGCATTTCGCTCTAACCAGATTTTCCACAGGATAAATTTTGGCAATGATACCCAACAGAGTTTTAATCGCTCTTTCTTGTTAAGGGAGAAAGGACATGGAGCCTGCCAATGGATGAGGAGTGAGGTTAGCTCAGCTGAGAAGATTACAGGGTTCATCCAAGGGACTAGCTCTCGACTCCAAACCTCCTGAGCAAATGGGCAGTTCAACAGTAGATGAGCCGTCGATTCTTCCTCTGATACACAGAAGGGGAAATGCATGAGGCCTTACCATCCTTTTCTTTTGAGGTTGTCTCGTGTGAGTATGGCGTTGTGAGCCAATATCTAGATGAACATATCGATTTTTGGAAGACATTTCATCCTCCATATCTCTTTCCATAGAGCTGGAATGGGAGGGACATTCAGAATCATGTTGACTTGATTGTATCCTTTAGAGACAGTGTACAGGTCGGATTTAGATCACCATCCCCTAAGATCTTTCTAACTTGCTGTGTTTGGCAATTTCCCATGAAGAAAAGCTTGTAGCAGAGCTTCCTCGTTTTGCAGATGGCTTGGGCGTCTTGGTAATTTGCAGTTTTTCCAGGTTTCGATTTCATTTGAATGCCAGTTTGAAATATCCCACATCATGGATAACTTTTGGGCGTGGAGGAAGTCTTTGAGATTAGAGGTGCTTGGCCGAGAGTCTAATGGTGGCTCTCCTAGAATTGAGTCCTCCCATATTAAGATAGTTTTTCCATTTCCCAGGATCCAAGTTAGGTGAGGTTTGAAGAATCCAGAGGCTTTTTGACAAACTGTGAAAATAGAGGAGCCTTCTGAAACTTTAGGGGTTGTGTCAAGACATCTCCTCCTAGCTCCAGTGAAGTATTTCTTCCATAGTTCATGTTTGCTCCAAGTTAGCTTTCCAGTTACCAGATTCCAGAGGAGCTTGGCCCCTAGTGCCAAATTTTTGGATCTCAGATCTCTTATCTGAAGGCCTCCTTCTGTGTAAGGATTTATTGCTTTCCCCCAACTGACTAGTGGCAATTTTTTGTTGCCCTATTTGCCTCCTTTCCACATAAATCTTCTCAGAATTGCCTCAAGCTTGGTTATAATTCCATTTGTAGCTAACAGAATGGAGCTTTGAAAAATCAGAATGTTGTTAAGGACAGATTTGATGAGAACAAGCTTTCCTGCTAGATTTAGCCAGGTAGCCCCCCAGGATTGGATTCTGGCTTTGATCTTGTCAAGTAATGGAGACCAGTGAAAGGAATTAGGCTTGGATTTGAAAATGAGAACTCCTAAATATTTGAATGAATCCCACTGTGTTACCCCTTCCATCTCCATAATACGAGCTATTTCCACCATTTCCCTTGGCTTGCAGTTCCATCCAAAGATTTGACTTTTCCTATAGTTTATCTGACTCCCAGAGGCTTCCTTATAGAGATCTAGTTGTTGTTTAAATTTACGGGCTATGATGGTACTTGCCCCTCACAAAAGGAGCACATCATCAACAAATTGAGAATGATTGATATCTTTGACTCCTCTTGCTATTTTTATGCCCATTAATTCCCATCGAATGCGACATTGTTCTAGTTGGAAGCTAAGCGTCGAAGCTTGAATGGCATAGAGCAAAGTAGACAGCGGACAACCCTATCTTAGCCCCCTAGAAGCCTGAAAAAATTCAGTTGCTCGACCATTGACTAACGGGGCTATCCATGGAGACCCAATACAAGCCTTAATCCAGTGGATGAAAGTAGTGTTTGTTATCGCTCAGTTTGTAGTTTAGGTCAAGTAGCTGAAGGGTAAGGGTCAAACTAGCGTAACAGGAGCTTCCCCACCCACTGTCACCTCGATGGGGGGCTCTTTCTATTTAGGGTGGCTAAACCCAAGGGAGACGTCCCTGGCAATCTGGGGTTTTGAAAGGAAAAGTCTAAAAGGATTTGGGATAGTTTCCCTTTCACAGATTACCGCCCAGAAAATAGTCAAATGAAGAAAAACCACAGAAGAGGCACCTGCTTGTGAGACAGTGGGTGGGGAAGCTCCTGTTACGCCAATTTGACCCTTACCCTTCAACTACTTGACCTAAACTACAAACTAAGTGATAACATTTTGGTGCCGTTGCTGGGGACACTGAGTCAATCTTCCTCAACGACAGATCTTTTGGTAAGCCTTGCCTCTAGATGCCTTATTCTTACAAGCTTACCTGATGACTCCACTAGGGTGTTTACCCTTATCTTTGATAGTTTCAAGAAAACTATTTGGCGAATCCACTAATGACGAAGCCAACTATGACTTCACAATGGGATCCAGGAAACTACCGACCTTTGGATATGAGTAAAATCCCAGGATATCCTAGAAAAATGCCTCTCTCTTATAAGAAGTTTCTCCCTAGATTCTTTGGCCTCGATGGAGAAAGTCTCGATTATCACATGAGCAAATTTTGGGAATTCTTTCAATACCACCCTATCAGGGACGAAGCTGAAGACCTAGTGATGAAACTCTTCTCTGCCTCTCTGCATGAAGGGGCTAAAAAATGGTACGATGATCTTCCGGTTGCCAGCATCACATCCATGGACCATTTTGAAAAAGTCTTCCTTGAAAGATGGGCTTTGAAATTGGAAGATGTACAATCATTGCTGAAAGAGCTTGAAGGCATAAAACAAGCAAGTTATGAGGTTGTCAAAGTTTTTGGGGCTAGGTTCCAGAAGTTGTTTTACCAGATTCCTGAAAGCCATCATCCTAAAGGCAAGTACCTCGTGTATCTCTATACTAATGGACTTCAGGGGCATTTGAGCTTCCTCCTAAATAAAAGGAATCCGAAAACACTTGCAGAAGCTCATAACATGGCCTTTCAGATCGAAAAGAATCTCATCTCATCTGGAATCAATGCTATCACCATGGACACTCTTAGCTTGATAAAACTAGTTTCCCTTGAAACCTTTGTTGAAGATACACAAGAAAGAAGGGAACAAGTTTTCGACCAGCAGAATGAGGATGTGATTAAGAAGAAAGAACCTAAGCAAGCTGATGAAGTATCCGCCCGTGCTCCTCCCTCTGATGAAGTTGTCCAAGAACCCGTTTCTCCTGTACAACAAAGTGAAGACGAGGCTAGTTGCTTTCCACTTCAGAATTCTAATAATACTGTGTTCCTTGATTCAGAAGATGAAGGGGAAAAGAAAGCTTTGAACAAGATGATGCCCCTTGCTGTACAATCAAAGACAAAAAGACAATCCATGAGGATGAAACAATGACACAGGTCTGCAGGGCAAGTAGCTGAATTTTGGAGAATTTTGGAGACCGCGTTGAGGTCTAAAAGGAGGAAGGAGCTCTGGACCAAGAATCTGTCCAGCCTGGCTTCTATGTGCCCCGGGCCGGTTCTTTTATTAGACCAAGTGTATTTTCCTCTGGGGGGTTTTATATCTTCCAGATCCCAATCAAGAATGATGTCTTCAACCCATTCTTGACAGGGGTCTCTTACGATGGAACCCCCCTTTTTTTCTCTAAGGGATAAAGTAACATTGAGGTCTCCGACAATAATAATGTTCTCCAATTGATGGCTACTAAGGAACTCTTTCAATATGTTCCAACAATTTTTTTTTTCAAAGGGAAGAACAAGAACATAAATATTAAATAAACAAATGTGAATACCCGACTCCTTATGAATAAGCTTGGTGAGGATCCATTGGGTACAGTGCTTAGTATTCAAAAGATCAAACGTGGAGGAGTTCCGCAATGAGACAATTCCTCTAGAGGCTCCACTTGCGCTGATCGCTACTCCTACTCCTTTGTTCCAAAAGATTGCGCTGGATTGGAGAAATTTTAATTCCTCCATTTTAGTCTTCTGGACAAGTAGAATGTCTGGGTTTGAGATTCAGAGTAAGTCTTTCATAACTTCTTTTTTGTTTTGGCTTCCTAACCCCCTACAATTCCAGAAGACTATCTTCATTACTTGCTTTTTGGATTGGAGGGTGTCATTTGAGAGGGTTGCCCTTGATTCCTTGTCCTTATGGAGTTTAGTATTGTTTCCATAGTTTGCTGAGTTCCTTGGAGTTTATCTTTGTATGTCTCCCTTTCTCGTCTTTATTTTTCCATTTTCCTTCCTCTGGTGGCTAGTTTTGGGGATTTCTGAGTTAGCCCAGTGTCTGCTTCACCCTCAGCTTCTTCCGATGTCTCTCCCTCTGTCTCTGAAAGCCAGGTTTCCAAGATTTCTCCTGGTTCTAACTTTGGAGGTGATTCCTTATTAGCTTGGCATGTCGTTTCTGGGTTGTTTTGCTTTTCTTCTTTATTTTCAGTTGTAGGTAATTCATTCTCTTTTCCTCTAAGCACCTCAACGATATTCCCCATATCAGTTTGACCTCTATGGTTTTTCCTTTCCTTTTTGGAGTTAGTTGGGGGTTGCCTTGGATCTTTTCGCTTGCTGCCATCCTTCTCCTAAATCTTTCTCTTGCTGTACTACCTGGGTTTTTGGGCAATGCTTTTGGAAATGCCCATATTCGTGGCAACTTCGACACTTAAATGGTAGTTGCTCATAGTCAAGTTTTTGATAATGCTGCCAATCCCCGACAATTAACTTGATTGCTTCAAGTAGTCCAGCTTCCAGATCTACTTCTACATAGATCCGAGCGCAAGAGTACTGCCCTTTTGGATCAGCTTTATCAATAAATGTGCCAAGCTTGTTACCTATGGTTTGCAAGGAGGAGGTGTTCCAAGAATGAATCGACAGGTTAGGTAGGCGAATCAAAACCGGTACCAACTTTGGAACATCCACTTCAGGATCGAAGTCAGGAGTCCAATGGTTTAAGTAGAGCCCTTGTGGTCCCATGAAGTAAGGCCCACTCCTAAAAATCAAGTCCCGGTCCTCTTTGGAGATGAATTCAAACAAGAAGAACCCTCTTCCGACTGCATAGCTGGTGACACTGTTTGAGATCAGTGGTCTCCAATTTTTTTGAATCCAATTTTCAACTGTTCGGGGAGAGGGCCAAAGCCCTATGAATTGTCATACTAAAGCCTGGTCTGCCAGTGAGACGACCACACTCATGGGTTGATCCAGAGGTAAAGCGATAACTGAAACCTCTTCTATCTTTCTGACGAATTTTGGGATAGCTTCGGCTACTTTCTTCTTCCCTTGGGAAATTATTAGTCTTCTAAAAGATGCTTCATTGGTGGAGGATGGAGGGGGAGGCGACGACTCACCGCCTCCAGTAGAGCTCATCTTAATCAAAGCAAGGCTCCGATCCCCACATAATGGGGGTTAGATAAAGAAAGGATTGAGGGTCCCTTTGGGCAGCAGATCAGATCTCGGGAAGACCCAGATCCCGAGGCACAACGATGCTAGAGTTCCAGAATCTCAACAGGGGGCTGGATTAGGAAGCTCGCCTTAGATTTGGAGATTCCCCAAGGGCGCCAGGCCTCGACCCTCATGTCTGCGCCTGATCGCTGTGCTCCACTCTGCAATCCCCTGCACGCTCTAAAAAAAAAATTGAATAGTTAGAGGCCCAGATTAATATTACTAACACATCTAGTCCCAATTAAATCAAAAAAATCATATCCCATGCATTGAAAAACTAAACATCCGAGGGATAAATTCTGTGCACTCAAAGAGACTAAATGAGTGCCATCCTAAACATTAAAATATTTACACACCATCGTAAATTCATTTACCTCTTAATCTTTTAAACACTAATCAATAAATTTAAATTTAATATAAATATAGAAATATATAATTTTAAAGATTACACTAATTAATAAATCTAAATTTAATATAAATATAGAAATATATAAATTTAAATGTTACAAAGGAGCAAAATATTGTTATTCTTAAAAATACATAAAATAATTTCGGGAAACCCCAAAAGGAAATGAGTTTGGTCGGCAATGACAGTTCTAACGTAAAAAAAATGGAGGAATTAAAGTCTGAACAACGTGACAGATGAAAGTTGTTGGCATTGTATAACTTTTTGCAAAAAAATTGAAAATCTTGGCAACAAATTGTGGTTTTGAAAGGACAATGTGCTCCTCGGATTAAGTGTACTATTCATCATGGCAAAAAGTAAAGGTTGAATTGGCAACAATTTTGGTTTCAGAGGTCACATCATGTCATGTTGAAAGGTTTCCTAAGCTTTCAAAGCAAGTCTGTACTTTTATGTCTTGTAGCTAATCAGTTTGAAGCTCACTGAAAAAACTCCTAACACTAACATTTCACAACATCATATCATTTCTGTCATATCATTGCAAAACAYCGCCTTACCTCCGCAACGGTTTGCTAGCATGAGTTTTAGTGTCGAAGTCAGTGGAAAAGCATTTAAGGGTATAAAGAAAGCCCCAAAACATAGATTTTGCAGTGAATTTTGGCACSTTGCRAAATTTCYTGTAGCAACAGTTTTGCAGTGAAAGTGTATTTTTATCATATCTCCCAAARCATGCATCCGTTTGCCACGAATTTTTGAGGGAAGATGCATCAGGGTAAGATGAACAAACTTGTTTAATTTCAAGTGAAAATGCTTCACGGTTTTCGAGAAATGAGTCATCATCACCTACAACCATTTTCGGTTTTTCTCGAAAACCATGAATTGGGTTTTGCCCAAATGTTTTGTGGAGAAGCATAATAATTATATTAACATGCTGACAAAATATTAGCCCAACCCAGTTCGCCATACAGGAGAAAAGTCAAAATAAGCAGCTTCAGAAAATTTGAGACAGTTTTGTAGCGCCATGGCCAAATTCGCTGCGGAAGTGTACTGTCAACTCAGATCATGATTAATTCGACTACTAGCTGGAGGGATCATGCCAAATCATTATGGTGACTAGAAAGACCACCTATTTTTCCACCACACTCATATATTTTGTTATGAGTTGCTTGTATTAATTAAGTAAAAAACTAAACCCTAGAATCTAGAAGTTAGTTTGAAAGTTGTTATTATTCTGTTGTAACTTATTCTAAATTTGGAAAACCTAAGGATTTCGACCCTCTTGAGCTACAATGTAATATTACTCTATATATGATGAAAGAGAGGAGAGTGAAGGGGTTCGAGTGACAAAGGAAACATATTTCTTGGACGCTGCGTATCAGTTTTGATGTTAATGAAAACTTTCAAACATAAGTACTTGAATATTTGTCTAAGAGATTCTTGTGTTGGTAATCTTCAGTTTGTTTTCCTTGTGAATGTTTCCTATCTTTGTTGGTCCGGATGTTTATTCCTCGGTTTTGAACAGATGATTATAGATAGAAAATTCATCTTCGATGCTCTTTATCTCACATCCAACTTCCTACATTTATCTGTTGATATTGTAACATAACTCATCCACTGCTAGATGCTCTGTTATAATCAATATGCTATTTTGTTCTCACAACCATACTACAACAGTTTTTATGACTGATAGATTGCTAGCTACCTAGCCTTTGAAGTGCATTTGTTCATATTAACCAGTTTTGAAAGCCTTGATTTGACATCTCCTTATTATGACTCCATACCCAATGGTCCTTTTCTCCACCCTACCACAATTATTTTAAAATCCTCACTTAACTGAAGATCTAGCCACTATTCTTGATTAGATAACCAATCAGTTCTTGATTGAGTTATAACAGAGAGAGCCCTCTCTGGATTGGAAGGGTTAGCTTCCAATCTACAAGTTGGTTTGGGGTTACCTCTAGAATTTCCTTTCACAACCAAGGAAATTTACAGAGTGATAACAAAAGTGACGACAAAAATCAATATATCTCATTAATTAACCCCTATTTCATGCTGTGTTTATTTAGAAAGCGTACAGGGACCCACACCTTCGAATGGAGGGCATTTATGTCGACTCTGACATGATGGACGATTACGAAAGTTTGATGACACTGTGTTTTTTTGGCATTGTCTAACTGTTCTACGTTTTTGCCCTTTTCATCGGAATCATACAACACAAATCTGCACGAAATTACAATTTTTTGTTGTTTAAATTGCATTTTTAAATGCATAAATGGATTCAACATGTTGAAAAACCCCTGGAGCACTCAGATTACACATAATTAACCACTCAAATCTGCAGATACAACAATTTATGGCTGGATTTTGGACAAACATCCCTGAAAAATATCCCAAAAAATCGAAACATAAAACGTTTAAACAATTTTCTTTAATGTGAAACCTTGAACCACGTGAAGGTTCCAATAATACTTTAAACTTCTCAACCCATCATATTTAAAAAAAATTTATATTTTTTATATATTAAAAACTATTTTTTTTTTAAGGTGAAGATTACGTTTTTTACCCAATTTTTTTAATCTAGGTAAACTAATATAAAAGTCAAGGCAGAACCACCGCTATATACTGCCCGGAGGCAGTATAATAAGATAAGAAATTTACTAGATCGGAAAAGAACATGAAATTAATTGAAAAAGATAATAATAAAAAGTAATGTTGTGGTTGAGTGAGCCATAAGACAATTAATGTTTGGTGCATAACTGCACAAGCTTTCTCGGTGATGACTCATTTGACCTATTCACTGACTACTGCTTACCTGAGTTCCAACCCAAGGTTACTTGCGCCAAGGCTGACCGCAAACGTAAAGCACACGTTGTCTATCCTAACGCAGCAAGAAAAATTGCATGCAATTTTTGCGCAAAACAACATTCACAATCTGTAGACTTACGGAGAAATGCCATGGATTTGCCAAACTCGTATGTTTGCTTGTGTAGATTCCTAGAAAATTTTAATGGGGATTTGTTCATATCAGCATTATCAGAGCAATTCTAATTGACAAAGATGGTGGGAGGAGGACTTCAAGATACAGTCTGGACTGTACCGACAACGAGGAAGCAGCTCCTATCCGATGCCATGAAAAGAACTGATGAATGGTATTTTATTAAATCACAGATTTTATTGTTTTAGTTATGTTGTATTTCATTTGATGATGTTGGTTTTAATGGGCGTTGAGATTTGGTGTGAAGTTTAATTTTGAGTCTAACCAGAATTATAAGTGTGAAATTCCAATCTCAAATGGAGCTTTTAGATTATGCCCGCATCAAAATGCCAGCCCGAAATCCTTGACTCTAATGTACAATAATTGTTACCCGGTCATGGCCACAGGAAGATTTGGGCCTACCGTCTTACATTTATGTCCCCATTTGTTGTTGTTGTATATGAAACTATCAGCATATAATACTCCATTTTTATTCACAGTTGTTGTCAGAGGTTACGCCCAAATGTGAATTCCAGCATTTAGTCCTCTATTTCTGAGTACAATTATTATTTTCTTTCACCTGAAAATGATGCTATGGCTAATAAGAAAAATGAGCATTTTACAAAGAATATAATCGGCCACCCCAGGGATTTAGGGAGTATTGCAAACTCTACAGAAAGGAGAAAACAGAGGACGGCCGCATGTTCAAATCCTAAACCACTAGTCTGCAGTGTCAACAAAACAAAACAAAATTGACCCTACAATAAACCATATAGTAGCAACAAAATATCCAAAATTGGGACCGAAGGCCAATGTTCACAATCTGTCTACAGTTGCGATTATGAGGTTAATTCCACACGAAATTTTCACTCCAAAAGAGTCGTTTTTCTTTGTGATTAGGAAATGATGCCCATATGAAAATTTCATCTTACAATCCCTCATTTTTATCCACAGTTACTGTGTTGGAGGTATCATTCCACTCCTTTAGATTGAACCGGTAAGGATGCCCATCATAAACGGGGCATGTAGCTCCGCATAGGCAGGTTCGGGTTCAATTTCTAGCCTCTCTAGACTCTAATTTCAACATGGTATCAAAGCCACAATAGTTGGCAGGGTCTAGGAGGCCTAAGTCAAGCAGGGTATTTTTTAGGGGGTGAAATTCAGCAAATTGGCTATTGTTTTGCCATTTTTTGAAAAGAAATATTTGTCAGTTTGGTTAAAAATTTGCGTAATTTTTACATAAATATGATTAAATTGATAATATTTGCCAAAATTTTATAAGTTTTAATAGTAAATTATGTTTTTTTTACTGAATATTCATCTGCATTCTATATGTATGATTTTTCAAACCAAAATAGTTGCCTAGAATACTATACATAGACATGATATTTGAATCCTTAAAAAATATATCCTGAAGCCAAGGTGAAATACCCATCCTGAAAGGTGTGAAAATTCCCCAATCCTAGGTGATTAAAGTCCTTATGATCTCAATCAAACAAGTAGATTGTTGAATTTAATTAATGCAGAAATAAATTTCAGACCATAGCATTAATCACACAATAGCTGGAAATCAAATATTGGAAGCATAAAAGTTAATTTCAAACAACAAAAGTAATTACTCCTTCAAAACTAGCTTTTCATTCCTTTGAAAAACTTACAAGGAAACCTCCACAAGCTGCCCAAAAAACAGCACTGCATGGATACCAAAACACACTTTGAACTTGAGTTTTTACAGCCTAACTGAAAGGTATAGGTACTGGAAAAAACCAGAAACAACAATTCTTTGCTATATGACCTGCAGTACAGATTGTATGGCTGCCACATGACCCTGCTGTACGGATTCTGTAGGTCTATACAGATCCGCATGGTACTGTCCATACGACTGTACAGACTTCCGTACAACTATATGAAACTGTGCATTACTAATGTACGGGACTACGTGCTTCCTGGAAATGCCTTTTTCCTGGCTGCTTGCTCTCTCTCACTCTGTGTCGTTGAACCTGCTCAACTGCTCAAGTGTTCATGTGTGTTTAAACTCTCCATCTTGACCTGTCTTTGTAGTTTTAGCTGAGACCAAAACCCTAATCTATTTCTGAGATTACTCCTATTCTAAGTCATGAATTACACTTTTTAGACTCAACTACTAAAAATAAGACTTTCAGTTTTTAACTCAAGCGAATTACAAAGTAGAATTTACTTTTCGAAAATAGAATTACTTTTCGAAAATTACTTTTTAAAAATTACTTGTGTTACATGCCTTTGCCCAAAGAAACATGGGCAAGTCCTGGTCATGTATCATAGCCTTAGCGATCCCTATGATGGATCGATTCTTCCTCTCTGCAACCCCATTCTGCTGTAGTTGTACGGAACTGTCAACTCCCTCTTGATTCTTATGTCCTTGCAGAAACCCTCGAACTTCTTCGAGGTATACCTACCCTAATTATCCAATCTCAAGACTTTGATGTTCTTCCATGTTTGATTTTCAATGAGAGCTTTGAATTCCTGAAACCTACTAAAGACCTCATCCTTGGTTTTTAAGAAGTAGATCCAAGTCTTGTGAGAGAAATCATTAATAAAGGAAACATAATACATGCTTCCTGTTATTGATGCTGCTGACATCGGTCCACAAACATTTGAATGTACTAGGTCTAAAATCCCTTTAGACCTATGTTCGTTGCTTGGGAAAGTATCCTTGACATGCTTGCCAAGTGTGCACCCTCCGCATACACCATGCTGCTCAATACTGAACTCTGGAAGACCTGTGACTCTCTCCCTTAGAATAGGCAACGCCTTGTGATGCAGGTGCTCCATCCTCTTGTGCCACAATTTGCACAAATTGTCATTGTTATGCACCAAGGTTCGAATAGGTTCACCTTGGAACTTGTACAAATTACCTTCTCTAACCCCTATTACTTGCGCTGTATTTGGGCTCGAATCCTTCGGCCTGATGAGGACTTGCTGGTTCTTGAACTCAACTACAAAGCTCTTATCCTCCATGACTGAAATTGAAAGAAAATTCTTCCTAAGTCCTCGTACAAACAAGACACGGTCAAAATCTAAAGAATTATCTAACTCGAGCTGGAAGGGAATAGTACCAACTCCTGCTACTATATACTTAGCATCATCACCAAGCTCAACCTATACACTTGAGTCCTGCTTCTTTAGACTAGAAAACAATTGTCGTGTTGATGTCATATGTCGAGATGCTCCACTCTCCACATACCACGCATTCCTTGGAATTGTGCTGGTATAAGGCAAGATCATGTCTCGAGGCCCACATGGTCCTAGACATGGAGTACCGAGAGCAGGAGCGACCTGAGCATGGTCCTGGAGGACCCATCTTCTTCTTCTCAGCCAGCTTTGTCCTGTCA
>JZKD02S0916221.1:65564-76163 GCA_000966675.3 Picea glauca | reverse complement strand
AACCATTCAATTAAGAAGTTTTGCAGAAAAAACACTTACATATAATGATGAAATAGCATTGCAAACCCTAGTTGTAAACCTTCCTTCAAGAGAAATGCCAAAAATGCCAAGAAATGCCCTCCTTCAACAAGTGTGCCTCACTCAAAAGAGGAAATACCCAACAAGGGCGCAAAATCAGATCTCACTAGGAGAGTGAGTTATGTGTTATGTCAAAATGAGGATAAAACTCCTCAATATATATTGTATCATGACCTTTAATCAAATTTAGGTCATAAAAATTAGCCGACAAGGCTATAAACCAAAATCATACTGTTTTTACATTAAAATGTCAAATTAAAACCCTAACTGAGTTGTAGTAAAGGTAAAATCCCCTTCAAGGGAGGCGCTAGCCCCTTTTAGGGCAAATGAGGCATCCAGGAGCAAAACGTTGACCCTCCAGGGGCCTCTCCAACATGCCACACGTGCCACTGCTACCCAGTCTGCCTCCAAGAATGACCATGACGTTATGGCAAGAATGGGGGCGCTCTGAGCCTTCCAAGGCCAACGTTCCACTGAAAAGGGGTCATTCCCCCTAGGCCGGGCTTTGCCAAAGTGCCTCTGGTGAAATGTCCTTCTTCTTCTCAGGTGGAAAAGCTCAATCAAGCATTGTCCTGTCTCTGCCCCTCTGACGGGTCTCAACAACCATCTGATGGGCTCTTCAGCCCCATGAAGGTCCGAGCTAATCATCTCACCATGTGTACCGGTCCAAATGGTACCTGTCCGTCGGACATGGTCCTGCACATCAAAAACTTCGCCTTCCATGGGCTCATTAGTCACAGGGATCATAGCAATGTTAATCACGTTTCATCATTAATATTATCAAACATATGCATAAAAACCTTGATAATTCATCCAATAGCTCAAAGACTTTACAAAAACCTACAATACAAGGTCGAGAAAAAGGACAAGATACCCTATTGGGCTAGTATCCATAAGGAAAGGAAAGTTTCCAAGGGGTTTCTTCCAAACCATGTAAACAAGGTGAAGTGGTTCAAGGGATGTCCARACATATGGGTAGAGTGAGAGCCAGGGATGCATGATATTACCTGTGGGTGCCTTTGTAGAAGGCGAGCTGTACCTGTCATGGATGCAATTTTTTCCAAGCCCCCTTTCGCCTTTATTCTTTTTTTTTTATTTGCTTTTTCTTCTTCCTTTTCTTTTTATTCAAGGGCTAACCAGAGGACACTGCCTTGGCGTGGTGACCAGAGCTGACAGTGTTACCCACAAGCACTTTCACAGCGATGATAAGGCTGGCTCGTGATGAGACCCCCTTTCCCTTGGCCATGCAACCAAAGGTCACTGCCCTGGCGTGGTAACCAGATGGTGGCAATGTCATGCTGTTAGNATACTGTATCAATGACCTTTAATTAATTTTAGGTCATAAAAATTAGCCGACAAGGCTTTAAACCAAAATTATACTGTTTTACATTAAAATGTCAAATTAAAACCCTAACTGAGCTATAATAAAGGTAAAATCCCCTTCAAGGGAGGCGCTAGCCCCTTTTAGGGCAAATGAGACATCCAAGAGCAAAACGTTAGCCCCTAGGGGCTTCTCCAATCATGCCACACGTGCCACTGCTGCCCAGTCTACCTCCAAGAATGACCATGAAGCTGGATGACGTCATGGTAAGGATGGGGGCGCTTTGAGCCTTCCAAGGCCAACGTTCCACTGAAAAGGGGTCATTCCCCCTAGGTCTGGCTTTGCCAAAGTGCCTTTGGTGAAACGTCCTCTTCTGCTTCGATGCAAAACCTCGGTCAAACACTGTCTTGTCTCTGCCCCTCTGACGAGGTCTCAACAACCATCTTATGGGCTCTTCAGCCCCATGGAGGTCCGAACTAATCAACTCCCCATGTGTACCGGTCCAAGTGGTACCTGTCTGTCGGGCATGGTCCTGCACATCAAAAACTACGCCCTCCATGGGCTCATTAGTCACAGGGATCATAGCAATGTTAATCACATTTCATCATTAATATTATCAAACATATGCATAAAAATCCTAATATATCATTCAATAGCTCAAAGACTTTACAAAAACCTACAATACAAGGTCAAGAAAAAGGACAAGATACCCTATTGGGCTAGTATCCATAAGGAAAGGAAAGTTTCCAAGGGGTTTCATCCAAGCCATGTAAACGAGGTGAAGTGGTTTAAGGGATGTCCAGACATACGGGTAGAGTGAGAGCCAAGGATGCATGATATTACCCGTGGGTGCCTTTGTAGAAGGCGAGCTGTACCTGTCATGGATGCAATTTTTTCCAAGCCCCCTTTTTGCCTTTATTCTTTTCTTTATTTGCTTTTTCTTCTTCTTTTTCTTTTTATTCAAGGGCTAACCAGAGGACACTGCCTTGGCATGGTGACCAGAGCTGAAAGTGTTACCCACAAGTACTTTCACAGCGATGATAAGGCTGGCTCGTGATGAGACCCCCTTTCCATTGGCCATGCAACCAAAGGTCACTGCCCTGGCATGGTAACCAGATGGTGGCAATGTCATGCTGTTAGGTACCCATGAACATAATAGGCTGGCTCGTGATGAGACCCCCTATCCTCTTGATTAGGTCTTGTTTGTTATTTTTTCGGGTCCCTCTTGTTTCTTGCTGAGAGGCTTTTTATTGCCTTCTCGGGGATCCTTGGGCGAAGCATCTCAAGGTTTCATTTTTAGGCTTTTATCTTGTACCAGTTGCTTTTACCTTCTGGGCCTTTAGCCCCTTCTTCCCACGAGATAAGGTGCAACCCCACAAACATATCATCCCAATGCCCGGACAAGGGGAAAGGGACAGATGAGCGGGAGACAAGATGGAAGAGTGGTGGTATGATGGGAGCGGACGATGGCTCTTCAGAAATCCCCCCAGTGGCAAACCAAAACCTATGGGTATAGGCTTGCTAGGGTACCCAGTCAATCTCCCCAAGCATGGTCAAGTAGGCCAATGTAAAATCCAAGCAGTCGTCAGAAATAAAAGGAGTTAGGTGCATACATTTAAAGGTCTTAATGATCAAAAGTGACACATACCATGATACCTGGACCAATTACCTCATGGAGCAAGAGCCTTCTCCGATACAAGACCAAGTCGATGGTGATGGATGCTGCTGTTGCTGACAAGATGAATCTGACAAAAGAAGAAAAGGATTGGCCCTTCAGGGCCATGCTCAGGTCAATCCTGCTCTCGGTACTCCATGTCTAGGAACTGTGGGCCTCGAGACATGATCTCCTAGTTATCCCTAGAAATCGGGGATAACAGTCTACATCTACACTTGCAAACACTTCATTTCACATTTAAATTTCATGCAAGCTTATCTTATGGGTGTGGATTAATCAATAAATAGTCATTGGTTGTGCTTTTGGACATTTCCTTTCAAGCATTTCGTTTTCAGTATTTTGGTGTTTATCTCTTGGGTGTGACCCTTCAAGAAGTTGAGCATCCACTTGGAGTAACTTTCTTGACTGGGTCTTGAGTGAATTGTGTCTTTTATGCCATTGATAAGCAGTCCAATAGAGTAAGTGCTATTGTGAGCATGCTTGGCTTGTTGTGTTGATGAATGTATCCACTTGAGCATCTTTAAATTTCTGCACATACAAGCAATTTCTGTTAGTATATTTGTATCCATTGTATCTTTTTGTTATTATAACTTTGTTGTAATCTTTACACATTCTTTATTGTACCTTTGTATCTAGTTTGTATCTAATTGTAATCTTTGTAATCATTGTAAATCTTGCGTAATCAACCTCCCTTGAATTTAGTTGACCCCATTGCCCAATCCTAGGCACTAGTCTTAGTTGTCCTAGGGAAAGGCTTGATTGTCATATTGAATCTTTGCATCTTGCATTGCTGCCTTTGCATCATAGGCTAGATCTTCCCCCAACCTTAAACTAATTAAAACCAACTCCTAGAACTTAAAGTTAATCTCATCTAGAAACTAGGGTCTACCCCCCTTGGCTTCCCTAGGAGTAAGCCTAGACGAAAGAGGCTCAAGTCAAAGTGACAACGTGGGCTTTGAACCTAGGCATCGTGCCTCCAAGGACACATTAAGTGAGCAAGACTTAGCTCACATTTGCAAGTGTGTATAAGGACGACAACAAGGCTCGTCCAAATTCCATGGGTGTCATATGCTGCTCATGCCACTAAGTGATGCTTACACTATGAAGGAGGATCAGGAGTTCAAATTTGCACGTACAATGCACATCTTCCAGCTTTCCATGTCTTCAGCTTGGGTGCCTCTAGATGTTCTTTCTGAAATAGTTATCCACCAATGGGGGGATAACAGTCCTCTCATAAAAGAGGTCAAAGAACGGAGGAAAAACAAAAGACATCATGCTCATATTGCTGAAGATGATGAACTTGTTTTCAAGAGAGAAAGAAAAGAAGATTCAGATGAAGAGTATGTTTTGGTGGTAGCTCTGACTAATTTAGTAAATTATGATGATGAAACATGGCTTGTGAATAGTGGTGCCTCCAGGCACATGTCTGGTTTTAAAGACTCTTTCAAATCTGACTAAGAAAGATTCTTCTCATCATGTGAGACTGGGTGATAACTCTTGCTATCCTATTAAGGGCATAGGGAATGCTTTTTACAGCTTAGATTCATGAAAACATTTAAAAATGGAAAATGTTTTATATGTACCTGGTCTGCAAAAGAACCTCCTATCTATTTCAGGATTGGAAGAGAAAGGATTTCGAGTAGCTTTTGTTGATGGCCAAGTTCTTATGTGGTCGAGAGGTAAGAATATTGATGATGCTGTTATAATTGGTATACATGAAGATGGGTTATACAAGTTAAAAGGAAAGGCAGATCAAGCCTTAGTACACAATACTATAAACCCATGTGAACTGTGGCATAGAAGGTTTTCTCATATTCACTATAAAGCCTTGCCAGTTGTCAGCAAGATGGTGAAAGGCCTTAAAAAAATTCAAGTGTTCCATGATGGTGTGTGCAAAGGATGTGCACAAGGAAAGAACGTGAAAAAGCCTTTTCCAAGCAGTGACGGTAAAGCAAAAGGAGTTCTGGATCTAATTCATTCAGATGTGTGTGGACCTATGTCAGCCACTTCACTCAGCGGGTATGCTTACTATGTTTCTTTTATTGATGACTTTTCTCGCAAAACTTGGATTTTTTTCTTAAAGAATAAAGATGAAGTCTTTTGTAAATTTAAGGAATTTAAATCTCTTGTTGAAAATCTTTCTGAGATAAAAATAAAGGTTTTAAGATCCGATAACGGAGGAGAATTCACATCTGGTGAATTCGAGGAATTCTGTAGAGAAGATGGGATTAAGAGGGAGCTTTCTACTCCATACAATCCCCAACAAAATGGTGTTGCAAAAAGAAATAAATGATCAATTATGGAAGCAGTTAAAGCCATGATTCATGATCAAGACTTATCAATGTACCGATGAGTAGGTTACAGATGTGCTAACCAAACCTCTGTCAAAGGTGAAGTTTGAGTACTTCAGAGACAAACTTGGACTGGTCCCTCGTAAGAGGGAGTAAGGAGCTGCATATGGGATTTTGGTGATAATAGCGGGGCAAGTCATTTATAGGTAGGATGTGGGCTATTCTATTTTATTCTTATCCGGTATGAAAAAGGACTGGCTCTAAGATTACTCATCCAGTATGAAAAAGGACTGGCATTGAGTAAGACAGTTCTTGGTGAATTGTATAGCTTCCTCTAGCATATGGCTAGTAGGACAGTTCTTGGTGAACCGAGTGAATAAAAATCCTGTAATGACATTAGTGTGCTCACCAGAGATGCTATTGATCCCAATGCTAGCTATGGATACAAAAATTCTCTTGATGAATAGATTCTACATGGATCAACAAGTCAATAGCCAAGTAAAGACAAATGGATGTAATAATTGGTACTAGGAAAATACCTTCCTTGCTAAGAGGGAGTGTTGAATTATATAGCTTTGGAAACTATTTTCCCTATTGTAACTAACCATGTAAATAAAGTTTTGATATAGTGTTAACTTTATGGAAAGCATCAAACACATGACAAGTGTCAACCTTATGCCATGTGTCAACCTCATAGCACCTCTAAGAGGGCTGCTTAGGGTGGTGGTATGACAGCTATTATACAACTGTCATACAATCCTAAGACAACAGTTTAGGGCAGCCTCTAGAAGAGACAAAGGAAGTGACCTTTGGGAGCAATAGGAGATGTCTCTTGGGAGCTATAGGAGGTGGCTCTTGGGAACATTAGGAGGTGGCAGCCAAAGGAGGGCAGGTATGACAACTGTTATACAACTGTCATACATTCATAGGGGTTTTCTTAGGGCAGCCAAACCAACCTATAAAAAGGGGCATTCACTTAACATTTGCATACCTTGTTTTGCTGGAGTCTTCTGCTGAGGCAAGGCATCTATTTGCTGAAGTATTTTACTGGTATATGACTGATATCTACTGGAATCTTCTGCTGGTATATGGCAGCTAGTTGTTGAAGTATACTGCTGATACAAGCACTCTATTCTTGCTGAAGTCTTCTGCTGTTCAGGCTGCTACAAATACTGTGTTAAATCTGCCATAAATCTGCTACAGCAAGAAGGAAAGTCAGTTATCTTTTTGTGATTTTGTCAAGCTGTTACTGTAAGTGTTAGTTCAGCTATTTGTGAAGTTTGTAAGTGCTAAAACAATTGTTTCATCCCTCTGAGTCCTAGCTAGTTACTCTAAAGTCTTGTACTGGTATTGTACTTTGTTGAAGAATCTAAAGAGAAGTTTTCGCTGGGTTTTCTACCCTCGAGGGTTTCCCAGGGTATACTTGTGTTTTCTCTGTGTTTGTCTCACTTTCAGTGATCCTCATATATGCAGATGTATTGGTATGTTGGTTGTATGCTGTAAATTTTTTTAAATTTACTTACATGCATCAGTTTTTCAACACATGGTGCTCACATTCTTGCCATTGTGGCACTCTCGTGGTTGGTGTTGCGGCACTAGCCTAACACCTTTGTTAAAGGCATGCTTCTTGAAGATATGCTCTTACAAGCTTGCACTGTCCCACCTACCTCTCTTAGCTATCCATGTCTTTCAAGCTCGTTAGGTTTGTCCAAGAGTTTGTGGCAGTTCATTGCCGTACAAATTATTTTCACTGCATTCTTGCTATCCTTCACACATGTCAGATCACATCACGTTGAGGTAGCACTGCTACATATGCTGACATGGTGCTGTCATGGCACTTGCGTGGCTGCCTGATTTCTTCCTTGTTTTGTTGTGACCTTCCCTCATGCACATGGTTTTTCCATGTGTCCTATGATTGGTTTGCCTACCAGCCCACTGGTGACATGTGGTGACTTCTTGTGCTTCTGGATGGGCAGATGCTGTTTGAGTGGAATTCCCTTTGTTCTCTTTCCTCATGCAATCCATTCAACGTTTTCCTTGGATTCGAAAAGTTATGCTATATAACTTTGGGCGGATTGCTGATGTCCGACCCATGGAAAGATTGGAAGGATTCACCGCTTCTATGGACCTGAAACTTTATGCAATCTGATTTTGGGCAGATGGATGATCTCCATCTCATTGAAAGTTAGGGGACCAGCTCATCCAACACTCCTGCAGACCTGAAAATTTTATCCAATATAATTTTGGCAGTGCCTAGCCAAATAACTTAAGCTTCCACCTCTGCATCACTTGGACATTTTGGCTTAAGCCTTCAACCTCTTTGTCATAGCTGAATTTAAGTGCAACTTTGGCCTTCCCCTGAATTCTGATCCAATTTCGGATCAGAGATCCCATTTTTGAGTTTTTTGGTCCCTGAAAAAAATTAGTTGAATTTTAAAGCATTTGGTCTTCATCAGTTGCTTTTGCAAACTAATCTGAAAAAGACTCTGCCTTACCTCTACGGGTCTCAGAAAGTTTTTTCTGCCTCTTGGAATATGGATGAAGTTTGCCTCATAGAGATTTCCTTTTTAGCGAGTGCGCCTCTCTTAGAAGTCTATCTCATTTGAGAGTCTGCACCCCTTAGGAGTCTTCCTATCTTAGAAGTCTACATTACTCAGAGTTTGCCTTCTTTTAGACTTTACCTCTCTTAGAAGTATACCTCACTCAAAGTTTGCCTTTTTTCAGATTCTGCCTCTCTTAGAAATCTGCCTCATTCAGTGTTTTCCTTCCTGGAGTGCTTAAATTACTTCTCTCTTGACTGTCCTTAACCTCCAACAAATGACAAGGATGGTGGGAGCCAAATTTGAACAGTCTTCACTAAAAGACAAATGCTGATAACAGATTTGAGCTTTAAGATAGAAGTGCCAACAAAATGACAAGCTTCCTTACCAAGTCTTGAATCTCCTGTGATATCGCTGCCCCTATGCTTGGTTTGTACATTGGTCTTGTGGTTTGCTTATGCTTCTCAACGTACACCCATTTAAAGCTGATTTGCTTCTGTTGCAAGTATTTTCAAACTGAAACTTCCTCCCCGAGGTTTGTCCATGTTTGCCTGATTTCCAATTCTCGGTCACATGCTCTTCATAGGATCAAGAAGGTGGATTTCACATATGGTTGGATATACACAACAATAAACAAACATAATTGAAGAGAATATCAAAGTCACATTACTCATATACCATCAGTTTATCTAACCATAAAATCGGCTGATCTAACCATCTCTCATTACTCATATACCATCAGCTGATCTAACCATCTCTCATATCATCAATATATAGCACCCCTAAGTTGGTTCCCATCTCTCAGAACATCAATATATAGCACCCCAAGTTGTTTAATGTTGTGTAACTGCCTAAATCCCTACCTTGACATTATAAATATCATTTTGGTTACATGTCACATAATAAAGTGATCATATAACACTCAAATATTATATTTTTTGTGCTATCTATTACTTTGTGTGATTGTGTTTGGGTTCACTGTTCATGTCTGTGTATAATTATCACACTTAATTCGAATAGTTCAGTGTATGCCCAGTTCTTGGTTAGTAGCTTTAGTGCTGTTCTATTCTGTATTCACACACTATTCTGATTATTAATGTTAATCTGCAGATTATTGTTGTTCTTACCACTTGTGTACTGTTCTTTTATACATCGCAATGTTATTACTGTTACTCTTAGGTGCCTAAGCACGCACATAATGCACCTAACATTCTATTATCCAGAGATTATGATCCTCTTTTCTCTGCCACAGACAATTTTTTAAAATGTCTTCATTAAACAATTCTTTGCGGAAGTCTTTGGATCAATCGGTCTCTGTATCCAATGACCCTTCCAGTTGCTACATCTTCTGAGAATCAACCGCAGAGAATCTACCCATTCAACTCCTGAACAATGGTATTTTGGCATAAATGACTCTTGAGATTTGCATCAAAGCCCAACATGGGTCAAATGATATCTAAGTGATATATCAAAACGTCTTTTGCTGATCCGGTGCAAGGTGTGTGTCCTTAACAATGATGCTTGTTGCCGCTTTATACACACCTTGGGTAATGTGGAAGAAATCTTCAATCCACTGGGTGTGTCCTTGGGAGAAAGTCTTGAGTCGAGGTGCTGTCACCTAATCCTCAACTCCTCCGTCTAGGCCAACTCCTAGCGAAGCCAAGGGGGGTAGTCCCTAAAGAAAATAATCTAAGGCTTGAACTAAGCTAAGTACAAGAAGTAAAGTCTAGGAGTTATTGCAAACAAGAACAATATAATAATCTAATCTAACAGCATATATGATTCATTTACTATAAAAAGATACATTCAATGATATAAAATCAAATGAGATACATTCATCAGTACATTACTTCAAGATAAAGGAAATGCTTGAAGTAAAAAGCTCGAAATGTAAATGTTATGAGATCAGTGCCAATAGTAAGATGTTGTTGCTGAAGAAGAGTATTGCAAGTGTTCTTGTAAAATTTTATTAAAAGTTGTTTAGGTAGAGTGACTGTTGTGAGTGCAAGTGACTATGTGATATGTGTGCAAAGTGGTACAAGAAAATAAATCTAATCTAGATTTGGCCTCTAAGGCTATCCCTTAGATTGGAGGCTGAACTATGTGGATGTCCAATAGGGAGGATATCCCTCTGACTTCACACAGTAGCTCAAAAGACTGTTGGAGGTCCAACACGGGGAGGATTATGTCCTGAGAGGGCCCGTCTAACTTCACACACAATGTCTCTTGCGTTTCCAATCAAGCAATAACAACTTAAAGATTTTCCTATTAAAACTACTCCACACTGACCAACCTCGGTTATGATGAGTTCCCCAGATCGAGATAGGATCGCAATTGTTCAGAGCATACTAGGGGGTGCTGAGGAGATTGGTTTATTTGCCAAATTGAAATCACTGAAAAGAAATGTTGAAATTGAAACTAATCTAACAAATTGAAAGTTACTCTATGAAATGAAATTTAAGCTAATCTAATCTAATAAAATGAAACCTACTCTAAATGTTTTGCGGCAACGCTGTATATGTCGTGTCGGGGAAAGTGTCGGCGAGAGTCCGGAATGTAACTTCTCGGCGACATCGGCAGAAAATGTCGGAATATGTTGGAAAATGTCGCAAGACCTCAAAAAAATACAAAAACACTCATTTTTTTCAATTTTTTAAACTTGTAAAGCAACAACAACATCAAATAAACACTTAG
>JZKD02S0916221.1:21729-47742 GCA_000966675.3 Picea glauca | reverse complement strand
GCCTTATTCTATTTTATTGAAAGGCCTTATTAATATTGACCTTTATTACATCCGAATATATTGCTCTACCTATATGCGGGTTAGGACTCTAACACGACATGTTTCCTCAATTAAAGGCTTGCTGATTTTTTATTATTTTTTGCCTTTTTATTGACTTTTTTGAGAGAAAGTGGTTTTAAGTGATTAAATATTCACTATTTATTGTCAAAAAGGTGTTACCGAGGTAAAGTAGGTATTTTGAGTGTGAAAACGAATACCCACAAGGCATATAATGCCTCCTAGTACTGGTTTTCTAACTTATGACTTATTTACAATTAAATTATCTTGTTTTGCGGGAAATTTTTATTGACTGAAAACATTAAGAAATCTTGGGGGGACTGAGCTCAATTTCCAGATGACTGAATTTTGATGGCTAGCATGGTAATATACATTAGACACTAGACTTGGATTTTCCAAGCTAAGGCCTAACCATCAGTACACACTTCAACTTTGTAGAAAATGAGGGAAAAAACTCAAAAATTATAACTTGCTTAAAAATTAATTCAAGCAAGAAATAATTATTGAGTGAAAAAAAACACATTAGAGTTATGCACTCATGATTAAGTCTTAGGAGGCCAAGCCTTTTACAAATTCATCATGCTGGGTTCATCTTATTACAATGCTCCATGGGGGGATGGAAATGCTATATAGAGAAGAAACAGAAAAGGTGACTGTTATCCCCCACTTTTAGGGATAACTAGGAGATCATGTCTCGAGGCCCACAGGTCCTAGACATGGAGTACCGAGAGCTGGATCGACTTTAGCATGGCCCTGGAGGGCCCACCTTTTCTTCCTTTCAACGTCCCTATCTTGTCAGCAGTAGCAGCATCCATCACCATCGGCTTGGTCCTGTGTCAGAGATGGTTCTTGCTCCATGAGGTAATGAGTCTAGGTATCATGGTATGTGTCACTTTGATTATCAAAACCCTTGAATATGTGCCTCTGATTCCTTTTATTTCTAACAAATGCTTGGATCTTCTGCTTGCCCACTTGACCATGTCTGGGGGGATTGACAGGATGCCCTAGTAAGCTTGTGTTCGTAGGTTTTGGTTTGCCACTTGGGGGGACTTCTGAAAAGCCATCGTCCACTCCCATCATAACACCACTTTTTCATCTTGCTTCTTGCTCACCTATCCCATTACACTTGTCCGGGCAATGGGTTGACCTATTTACAGGATTGCACCTTATCTCATGGGAAGAAGGGCTAAAGGCCTAGAAGGTAAAAGCAAGCTGGCAAAAGATAAAAGCCTAAGAATAAAACCTCGAGATGCTTCGTCCAGGGATCCCTGAGAAAGCAATAAAAGGCTTCTCAACAAGAAACAAGAGGGACCCGTAAAAATAATAAAACAAGACCTGATCAGAGGATAGGGGGTCTCATCACGAGCCAGCCTATTATGTCCATGGGTACCTAGCAGTATGACATTACCACCATTTGGTTACCATGCTAGGGTAGTGAATCTTGGTTGCATGGCCAAGGGAAAGGGGATCTCATCATGAGCCAACCTTCTCATTTCTGCGAAAGTACTTGTGGGTAACGCTGTCACCACTGGTCACCACACCAGGGTAGTGTCCCCTGATTAGCCTCTTGAAGAAAAAGCAATAAAGAATAAAAGAATGAAAGAATAAAAGGCATGGGCTTGGAAAGATTTGCATCCAGGACAGGTGCAACTCACCTTCTACAAAGGCACCCACAGGTAAAACTTTGCATCCTCTGCTCTCACTGCACCCACTTGCTTGGACATCCCTTGACCACATCATCCACTTACATGGCTCGGATGAGGTCTCTTCCAGAAACTTTCCTCTTCCAGTGGACACTAGCCCAATAGGACGCCCTGTCATTTTCTCCAAACTTGTATTGCAGGCTTGTGTAATGTCTTTGAGCTTTTAACTGATGTATTAGGGATTTTATGCACATGTTTAATAATATTGATGATGAGATGTGATTGACATTGCTATGATCCCTGTGACTTATGAGCCCATGGAGGGCGTCGCTGTTGATGTGCAGGGTCATGCCCGACGGACAGGTACCATTTTGGACTGGTACACATGGGGAGATGATCAGTTCGAACCTCCATGGGGCTGAAGAGCCCACCAGATGGATGCTGAGACTCCATCAGGGGGCAGATACAGGACAGAGATGGATTAGGGGCTTTGCACGAGAGAAGAGGAGGACGTTCCACCAGAGGCACCCTGACAGAGCTTGACCTAGGGGATTTGGCCCTTTTCAGTGGAACGTTGGCCTTGGAAGGCCTAGGACGTCACCCATGATGATCATGATGTCATCCAGCCTTGTGGACATCTTGGGAGGCAGATTTGGCAGTGATGGCACGTGTGGCAGGTTGGAGAAGCCCAAGGAGGGCTAACGTCTTGCTCCAGGATGCTGCATTTGCCCTAGAAGGGGCTAACGTCTCCCTAAAAGGGGCATGACATCTCTCTTTAGCTTGATTAGGGTTTAATTTTTAGCATTTAATGTAAAATAGTATGATTTTTAGTATTTTGGCCTTGTCGACCTTTTCATGACCTAAAATGTAAAATTAGGTCATGGTACAGTATAAATTGAGGGTTTTTACTCTCATTTTTTCATCATCTTTCACTCACTCATTAGTGAGGTCTTAAATTAGCGCTACACTTACGTTCTTTGGCTGAAATTGTGAGGCGCACCTGTTGAAGGAAGGCATTTTTGGATTTCTATTGGCATTTCTTGATGGAAGGTGTTACAACTAGGGTTTGCTATGTTATTTCTTGGTGATATGTAAGTAAATTTCTGCAAAACTTCTTGATTGAATGGTTTTATTGTTATTTCTTGCATATATTGTTATAAATTTGCTGAATAAACCCTAGGTGACAAGCACACATCATTGGTCCTTGTCTCATGTCCTCGTCAAGATTTTCAGCCATTATTTGAAGAGAGAAAGAGCCTAGCCCTAGCTACACTCTTTCCCCATCTTCTCTTGCTAGCCGTTTTACCTTTCTGAGCTTAGAAGAAGGAGACGCATCATGGCCTAGTCCTGCTACACCTTGATGAGCCAATTTTCTAGGGTTTGTTGGTAACGCATTGCCATAGCAACACGTTGCCTTTTAAACCCTCTTGTCTTAGTCTTATGCCATTTTTCAGAGCTAGTCGTTTTTTCCATTGACCTAAGGAAGGAGGAGAGAGCACTGAGGCATAGTTCCCCTACACCAAAGTGAGCCTCTCTACCCTAGGGTTTTTGTCCTTGAAGCCTTGCTGTAGCAACACCTCAAGGCTAAATCCTCCAGTCCTTAGCCTTATTATCTTCCTTGATCCTTCAACTCTTGCCTCCTCCCTTTGACTCCATTAACCCTAGGAAACTCACTAATCTAAGACCTAGCCTGTGAGTATTATGATCAAAACCACTCTCAACACTTTGAATGAAACCCTAACTATTCTAACCCTAACCTAGGACTAACCCTACTAACTAAGTGCTATCGTCATCTCTTGCTATTAATATCATTATGCAGCTAACGTTTTACTTTTGAGCAATTGAATGGTTGATTTAAGAGCATTACTTGATTGAAGTGTTGATTATCACATTGAATGCCACATTTTCTTAGCATTTATTGAAGAAGTGACATTTATTATCATTGCTATTTCATAAACATTTGACTTCGTCAATATTTACTATTCAATTGCTTTTATATGTATTAGATAGTCATTGTTATATGAAGTACTAACCAAGTGAGCAAGCTTGCATGTATTTCTTTCCTGTTGCTTTGTCTCGGGCAGGTGCATATCCTTTCTTGGTTATACTTCTCTTTATTGGCTATTAGCCAGACTATCTACTCAGTGGTGACTTGTGAGGGGGAAATTTACCTTTGTCTTACAATCCTTTGCCTTTCTCAAAACCCCATGTCACCGGGGATGTCTCCCCTGGGCTTAACCTCCCTAAACATAAAGAACCCTCATATCGAGGTGACATTGGGTAGGATTGGTTCCGGTTACGTCAGTTTGATCTATTTTCATCCATCTACTTTCCTAACTACAAACTATGCGATAACATTTTGGCGCCGTTGCCGGGGAACACTGAGTCAAACCTTCCTCAAGACGACAACTTTTCGGTAAGCCTTGCCTCTAGAAGCCTTATCTTACAAGCTTACCTGGAGACTCCACTAGGGTGTTTTCCCTCTTCTTGGATAATTTCAAGCAAACTATCTGGCGACTCCACAAACTACAAAGAGGTATAATAATCCTCCTCTATTCTTTAAAAGAAAGCCTCCCCGAAACTCTCCTGTTATAAAATCACTTTTTGGAGGGAGTCTTCCTTTGAGAACCATGTCTAGCTCAGCAACTCAGACCAATACAACAAACCCACCTAATAACCAAAGACAATGGTCATCTACTCTTTTTAAACCACTAGACATGTCAGCCATACCAGGCTACCCTAGGCAAATGCCACCCAAGTATGAAAGTGGTTGCCTAAGTTTACTGGTACTGATGCAATCAGTGCCGAAGAGCACATGAGCAACTTTTGGGCCTTTTTTCAGCTTTATCCCGTTAGTGATGATGCTGAAGACTTAGTCATGAAATTGTTCTCCGCTACCCTCCTTGATGCCTAAAGGCATTGGTACCTAAGCCTTCCCGACAGTGGTATTGAAACCATGGACAAACTAGAGGAAGCTTTTCTCAAGAGATGGAGTATCAAAGAATACCCGAACATGCTTCTTACCAGATTGAACTCCCTTTGGAAACATGAGACTGAATCTATTCGAGAATTCCACACTAGGTTTGAAACTTTGTTGCAAAAGATCCCTGCAAGCCATCATCCAAACAGTGATTATCTTGTCCATATTAACACCAAGTCTTTTGCTGGTCAATTAGGGTATCTTCTCGGGGACAAAAAGCCCCAGTCGATCCAAGAAGCTCAAGAGTTAGCCACCAAAATCGAGGGAAACCTCCATTCATCCAAAATTGAGCCTTTTGCAAATTTGAGGGGGAAAATAGACACCAAACCAAAGATAGTCCACAATACCGAACCTACTTCAGACCTTTTCTCTAGTATTGCGAAATTACAAGCTTCCATGGATGGTATCATAAAGAATCAAGAACTGATGATGAGTAGAATTGTCAACTTGGAGAGATCCCAGAGCCAAGCCCCTAGGGTCCCGTACAAAGGTCAATTTCAAAAGGGGAACCAATTCTACAAGCCTAAGAATGAGCAAGAAGTTCCAAACACCTTAGCTCCTACAAACGTTGTGGATGAAAACCCTTGGTGCTTGGAATGCAGTGAAGCACATTGGGAGCATGAATGTCCTTACAAAAATGATGTCCATCAACAAGTAAACAATATAGGCCACGTCAAGGAAGGCCCTCAAATAAATATCACCGCTGCAGAACATCAGGAGGGCATGAAAGAAGCAGCCAGGTTGGCTAGGATGGCGGTAATAAACAACCTAGACCAGGAATCGAAAGAAAAATTGAAGAAACAAGAGTTCCAGGTGTATAGAAGAAAGAAGCTGAGCCAACCTACCGTTGAGCAAACAAAACCCCCACCTTTGGATGTACTTCTTTCTAAAACATCCAAGAATGAAAGGGTTGACTTGAACTTTGACTTTGAAGGGGCATTATCCAAGATGCATATAACTATCCCCTTGAAGGAAGTGATCAAGGTGCCATCTGTCAAAGAACGTTTTGACAACTTTTTCCAAGGATTAGATGGACCCATGGACCCTCCTATTATGTTGCAAGCCGATCACTTCAGGGTCCAATACGATGAACATCCTCCTTTCTTCATGACCTTGATAATGAATAACAAGAGCCTCAACAACTGCATGTTGGATACATGGGCCGATGCTAACATGATGTTCATCAAGGTCATGCAACAATTAGGTTTGAAAGCCACATGATCTTACAGGAATGTATGTGGCTTTGAATCTAAAGCTATACCCACACATGGGGTGATTGAGAATGTCGAAGTTTGCCTTAAAGAATACCCTGAGAAAATCATCCACATAGACATAGTGGTTGTGGACGTCCTAGATGTGTGGGGTATGCTATTATCTAGGAAATTTGCCTCAAACTTGGGAGGTACTCTTGAGATGGACCTCACTTATCTGAACATACCCTTGAAAGATGGAACTATTCGTCGTCTCCAGAATGTACCTGTGACTACAACTCATGTGCAAGAACCTAGTGATTCCATAAAAAATGACAAAGCACATGACGAGATCATACAAACTCTTCATAAATATTCTCCAGTAGATATGCCTTTTGCAGCAGAGGGAGATTTTGATCAAATTAAATGGCCCAAGAAAGAGGAATAACAACAACTCCTAGACAAGTTCAAAAACAAAGAAGTTGGGACTGTGAAGATACTAAAAAAGGCAGAAGATGATGTACAGATTCGTCCATCCCAGCAGGAAGTGTTTATAGCAGAATCCCACCCTCCTCCCTCTGCACAATACACCAGGGTCGTCCAAGGGACAACCAAGTACAAGATCAAGAAGTACAAGGAATGGGACGTAGTGTGGATGTGGGATACTCAGAAAGGAGAGCCAACCAATGTCAAAGGAAGCACTCAATCATGGCTCGGACCTTTCAAGGTTGGAAGAGAATCAGTTGATGACTCCTACTATCTATCCACTTTGGAAGGAAGAAGGCGCCCATTACTGATTAGCGGGCACCTCCTCAAACCCCTCCAAGGTGGGGGGACCTGACTTCACAGGTAAGTATAGGTAAGTAGGCATTTTTTGCATTCGTGTATTATACCATTTGCATTGCATGTTAGTTTGCTTTCTCATTCACACTTATGATTGCTTTATTTCAATCTTATATATTATATGTATGCTGGGGTGGCATTACCACCCCAATTGGTTACTGATATTGCTATTGAGATTAAGCAGGTAAACAGGTTATGCCAGAGATGCTGAGGTTCTCATGCGCTCTACGGTGAGCACATGTCCCCGAGTTGGAGCAAGATGTTATCCCCCACTTTTAGGGATAACTAGGAGATCATGTCTCGAGGCCCACAGGTCCTAGACATGGAGTACCGAGAGTCGGATCGACTTTAGCATGGACCTGGAGGGCCCACCTTTTCTTCGTTTCAGCGTCCCTATCTTGTCAGCGACAACAACATCCATCACCATCGGCTTGGTCCTGTGTTAGAGATGGTTCTTGCTCCATGAGGTAATGAGTCCAGGTATCATGGTATGTGTCACTTTGATCATCAAAACCCTTGAATATGTGCATTTGATTCCTTTTATTTCTACCAAATGCTTGGATCTTATGCTTGCCCACTTGACCATGTCTAGGGGGATTGACAGGTTGCCCTAGTAAGCCTGTGTCCGTAGGTTTTGGTTTGCCACTTGGGGGGACTTCTGAAAAGCCATCGTCCGCTCCCATCATAACACCACTTTTTCATCTTGCTTCCTGCTCACCTATCCCACTACACTTGTCCGGGCAATGGGTTGACCTATTTACAGGATTGCACCTTATCTCATGGGAAGAAGGGGCTAAAGGCCCAGAAGGTAAAAGCAAGCTGGCAAAAGATAAAAGCCTAAGAATAAAACCTTGAGATGCTTTGCCCAGGGATCCCCGAGAAAGCAATAAAAGGCATCTCAGCAAGAAACAAGAGGGACCCGTAAAAATAATAAAACAAGACCTGATCAAAGGATAGGGGGTCTCATCATGAGCCAGCCTATTAGGTCCATGGGTACCTAGGAGTATGACATTACCACCATTTGGTTACCACGCCAGGGTAGTGACTCTTGGTTGCATGGCTAAGGGAAAGAGGGTCTCATCATGAGCCAACCTTCTCATTTTTGCGAAAGTACTCGTGGGTAACGCTGTCACCACTGGTCACCACACCAGGGCACTGTCCCTTGATTAGCCTCTTGAAGAAAAAGCAATAAAGAATAAAAGAATGAAAGAATAAAAGGCATGGGATTGGAAAGATTTGTATCTAGGATAGGTGCAGCTCGCCTTCTACAAAGGCACCCACAGGTAAAACTTTGCATCCTCTGCTCTCACTGTACCCACTTGCTTGGACATTCCTTGACCACATCATCCACTTACATGGCTCGGATGAGATCTCTTCCAGAAACTTTCCTCTTCTAGTGGACACTAGCCCAATAGGATGCCCTGCCATTTTCTCCAAACTTGTATTGCAGGCTTGTGTAATGTCTTTGAGCTTTTAACTGATGTATTAGGGATTTTATGCACATGTTTAATAATATTGATGATGAGATGTGATTGACATTGCTATGATCCCTGTGACTTATGAGCCCATGGAGGGCTTAGTTGTTGATGTGCAAGATCATGCTCGACGGACAGGTACCATTTTGGACGGGTACACATGGGGAGATGATCAGTTCGGACCTCCATGGGGCTGAAGAACCCACCAGATGGATGCTGAGACCCCATCAAGGGGCATATACAAGACATAGATGGATCAAGGGCTTTGCATGAGAGAAGAGGAGGACGTTCCACCAGAGGCACCCTGGCAGAGCTTGACCTAGGGGGATTTGCCCCTTTTCAGTAGAACGTTGGCCTTGGAAGGCCTAGGACGTCACCCATGATGATCATGACGTCGTCCATCCTTGTGGACGTCTTGGGAGGCAGATTTGGCAGTGTTGGCATGTGTGGCAGGTTGGAGAAGCCCAAGGAGGGCTAACGTCTTGCTCTAGGATGCTGCATTTGCCCTAGAAGGGGCTAACGTCTCCCTAAAAGGGGCATGACATCTCTATTTAGCTTGATTAGGGTTTAATTTTTAGCATTTAATGTAAAACAATATGATTTTTAGTATTTTGGCCTTGTCGGCCTTTTCATAACCTAAAATGTAAAATTAGGTCATGGTATAGTATAAATTGAGGGTTTTTACTCTCATTTTTTCATCATCTTTCACTCACTCATTAGTGAGGTCTTAAATTAGCGCTACACTTGCGTTCTTTGGCTGAAATTGTGAGGCGCACCTGTTGAAGGAAGGCATTTTTGGATTTCTATTGGCATTTCTTGATGGAAGGTGTTACAACTGGGGTTTGCTATGTTATTTCTTGGTGATATGTAAGTAAATTTCTGCAAAAATTCTTGATTGAATGGTTGTATTGTTATTTCTTGCATATATTGTTATAAATTTGCTGAATAAACCCTAGGTGACAAGCACACATCATTGGTCCTTGTCTCATGTCCCCGCCAAGATTTTCAGCAATTATTTGAAGAGAGAAAGAGCATAGCCCTAGCTACACTCTTTCCCCATCTTCTCTTGCTAGTCGTTTTACCTTTGTGAGCTAAGAAGAAGGAGATGCATCAGGGCCTAGTCCTACTACACCTTGATGAGCCGATTTTCTAGGGTTTGCTGGTAACGCATTGCGATAGCAACACGTTGCCTTGTAAACCCTCTTGTCTTAGTCTTATGCCATTTTTCAGAGCTAGCCGTTTTTGTCATTGACCTAAGGAAGGAGGAGAGAGCACTGAGGCCTAGTTCCCCTATACCAAAGTGAGCCTCTCTCCCCTAGGGTTTTTGTCCTTGAAGCCTTGCTGTAGCAACACCTCAAGGCTAAATCCTCCAGTCCTTAGCCTTATTGCGTCCTCCCTTTGATTCCATTAACCCTAGGAAACACACTGATCTAAGACCTAGCCTGTGAGTATTATGATCAAAACCACTCTCAACACTTTGAATGAAACCCTAACTATTCTAACCCTAACCTAGGACTAACCCTACTAACTAAGTGCTGCCGTCATCTCTTGCTATTAATATCATTGTGCAGCTAACGTTTTACTTTTGAGCAATTGAATGGTTGATTTAAGGGCATTACTCGATTGAAGTGTTGATTATAACATTGAATGCCACGTTTTCTTAGCATTTATTGAAGAAGTGAAATTTATTATCATTGTTATTTCATAAACATTTGACTTCGTCAATATTTACTATTCAATTGCTTATATATGTATCAGATAGTCATTGTTATATGAAGTACTAACCAAGTGAGCAAGCTTGCAGGTATTTCTTTTTTGTTGCTTCGTCTTGGGTAGGTGCATATCCTTTCTTGGTTATACTTCTCTTTATTGGCTATTAGCCGGACTATCTACTCGGTGGTGACTTGTGAGGGGGGAAATTTACCTTTGTCTTACAATCCTTTGCCTTTCTCAAAACCTCAAGTCACCGGGGACGTCTCCCTTGGGCTTAACCTCCCTAAACAGAAAGAACCCTCATATCGAGGTGACATTGGGTAGGATTGGTTCCAGTTACGTCAGTTTGATCTATTTTCATCCATCTACTTTCCTAATTACAAACTGCGTGATAACAGTGACCAAATTGGCCATTTGGACTTCTGAACTCTGATTTTGAACACATCCATGTTCAATCTTTGGTGAATTAACTGCAAGTCCATCCTAGTGCAACTTGGCGGGTAACAATGCTAAATGCTGACCACCTCCTAGGTGATGTTAAACAGGTCACAAAATGAACTGGGAATGTAATCTTAAAGATGCATGGTGAAATCCCCCCTGCAATAACTCAACAAGAATAGGTAAGAAAATATAGAAATCCTTGTATCACCAGTGGGATCTGTTAACCTTGTAACCCATTTCTTTTTTTGGGTGCTTTGTATGCCAAGCTATCCAAGAGCCAAACCATTTATAAATTGAAAAACACAAAAGAAAAATGTGGGAAAGAAAACTTATCCCTGAGTAAGGTGGATACCCTGTGACAGGATGGGGTCCCTAACCATTAGGTAACCTGTGAGGTGCTTGTGCTAGGGCAAAGCCACAATGATGAGAAAACTCACACAGTGGTAAAAGATAGTTATTATTCTGTCTTTCTCGGCTAGGAAATGAAAGGAACTTAAAGAACTTGAAACAAAGAAATAAAAGAAACAAATGTCCTAATCTACAGGAAAGAGGTGGATACTCCATGTCAGCCATGGAATACTGTTCTTCATGACATTGCTCCCCTCAAGGATGGAGTAGAGCTACTACATAGAGGGATTAAAATATTTATCATTTACACCCAATTTTCAACCATTAATCATCCATAAGGATTAGTGGTTTTGAAAATTCTTAATAAGCCAATCAATCCTTCAGATAGAAATAATGACAAATGATTACATCAGATAGCTTATTGACACATGTCGTATCAGTAACTAAAAAGTAAGCATAAAAAATTATAACATCATGAAATAAATAAGTACAAAGATAACTAGTGTTCTGCCTACATCCCAACTGTATTTGAAGGTTGTAGGAAACAATTTTGCTGTGTCTACCTACATAACAGATGTAGATGGGTTTATAAGTCTCAAAATTGAACCAAATCCATATTTCTGCATTATAGTAACTCATACTGCTTCTAAAGTATAGGATCTAGGTAAAGTCTGACTAGGGCTTGTTACCCCCCATGCCTAGGGGTAACTAGAGGAGATCATGTCTCATGGACCACAATGAAGACAGTGATCCCGACCATGATGATGTTTGGCATGTCCAGAGATAGCAACCCAACAACCCCCCTCAGATTACCTCTTTTACTTCAGATAAGTCAAGCTCATCATATCCAGTCAACTCAGTGTAAGGGAAATGGTAAGCCAACATCACCATGAGGTATGTTAGTCCTTTTTTCATACGAGGTGTTGTGCTTAATTTACTAGGTATGTGAATGAGGATCATTGCTTGAAGTTGGATAATGGATCACTAGCTCAAGAAGTTATGTTTGTTTCCTTGTTTCACCTTGGTGGCCAACATTTGTGCCCTAGTCCCATGTTGTCATTGCCCAGGGAAAAGGGGTACTACTGGGGGGCCCTCACAAGGGTAATGTTTCGTTTCTCCACCATACTTAACACTTTCCATCCTAGAGCCTGTCACAATGCACTAAACTTTGGTAATGGGTCATGGTCCATTCTCTCATGAGAAGAGGGGCTGAAGGCCCAGAGGTTGATTGCAGCTGCTAAGCAAAAGAAGAATAAAGAAAGAATAATGCTAAAGAAAGAAAGAAAGAATAGCAAAGGACTCTCAAAAGTCGGTCCAAACTTGAGTTCTACCCTTTCCGTGTTTGCCCAAGTCCCAAAGTAGTGATGTTATAGCTTGAAACCTTGTAAAGGGGACTTGCAAATATGATAAGAGGACAATAAAAAGGCAGATTAAGGGGTTTGGAAAAACGTAGCACTTAGGAAGTGGTAACTCAAGAGCAAGCACACCCTCCCCAAAGGCCCTCATAGAAATGGATTCAGTGACAACATTGTTGGGCCCTCATAATTCACTCTTTTTGTCACTTTTCTTGCCATAAAACCTTCCTTCATAACCACAAATTATATCATATTTCACCCTTTTTTCCATGATATAATTACCTAGCTACAGAATCAGTGCTTGGAAGATCACTTGAGGTAAAATGTTCATCCTTAAGCATAATTTCATTCTTCTTATGCAATTTGGTTTGATAGTTATCATTATATCAGTTGATACATAATCTTTGATTCTGTAGCTACTGAAATTTATACCTGTTAGCTACTAAAGACTGTTTCCGTAGTAGAGTTGATGTTTCATAAGGTTGGACGCGCACCAGGATCAAATCCAGACTATAGAGAGATGCCAAATCAGTCCCTCCAGCTCATCCACCTATCAGATTCTATTGAAGACCCTCCAGATCAACATTCCAGGAAATTCAAAGCTCTAGTCAACGTGTACACGTGGCAGAAGTACGCAAGTCCAATTCCAGCAGATCGGTCCACGAGAAGAATGAGATCACATTTGAGAAATTCATGCGTCTCGTCATGAATTTCTCAACTATGTGGATAACCCAAGAAGATTCCACACGTCCATGATATACATCAGATCCGATCTCTTGATCGCTTATGTAATCTGTTAGAATATCAATTGTGAAAGATCTGAGTCATATGGATTTGACCGATCTCATCTTATTGTATAAATATATGGTATTAGACTTTGACAAACATACTTTTCTTAACTTTGATGAATTGTAATCGAATTGCGAAGTAATACAAAGAAGTCGATTCCTATATCTTTGAGTTAAATCGATGTGTTGAATTTATTGTTTTCTAAGTCGTATACGAGTTTCTTCAGGTAGCGTTCTTTGAATTGGGAGGACCCCCTGAGGACGATTTCGCTGCTCCTTCACATTTCCTGTTGTGAGTTTTACATTTACAGTTGCGTGGTTTGTTTACATTTTAGGTTGTGTGATTCATTTACAAGATTTCTCGCTTTGTGATTTACAATTCAATCTCTTTTATTTTCTGCAGCTAATGTATTTCTGTTATATTGCAACAGAAAGCAGTTATGTTTCTGCAACAACCATTTAGATTAGGACTAGTGCCTGCATATATGTTGCCTTGTACTTCATCAGTTTACGATTCCCGGATTGATGATTTAATGTAACAGAGTTCATCCAATTGGACTGATTGACAAGCATAAGCCATGGAGTAAGCCCAACATGTACCATTATCACACTTACTCTTGAAGGGTTCTTTTCTTTCACTACTTCCCCTGGGACATATCCCTCTACTTGGGTCTTTTCTTTCACTGTTTTGGTTGGCACACCTAATAGGGTCAGATGAAGGTCCTCCCATATTCAAACTTGTCAATTTACATAAGGTCCCAAGCTAATGTGAAATTTGAAGGGAACACTAGGTTTGAATTACTCATGTGGCTTATATCTTAAGTAACAACTTTCTTTGCATGATCCAAGGACTGGTAAATCTTATGAACATTGGCTTTACTTGATTTCATATTTTGTTTTGATTTGGATGCCCTTGACATGGTTTTTTGAAGGACGCCCCAGGTTTTCACCCAGGACATTGTGCCTCTATTGCAGGATATGGCACGTGTGATGTAGAGCATTGAGTCACTCGGTGACTTTAATCATTCAGACATTGGCTCTCACATCTTCAGGACCTTGGACGATGGACAAATAGGCTTGATTTTGATAGATATGGTCATGGTGGCATAGAGATGGGCAGAAAGCCCACATCCTAGGCTCTACACCCTAGAGACCATCATGCATTGGATGGAGGACATTGCATAGGGAGATGATTGGAGGACACAAAGATGACATACACTTCTCTCCACCTTGGACGCTATGCTCTACACTTTGGACGTTGGCCCTCTTTTGATGATGACGTCACACATTAGGGTTTGACGATGATGGGACTTGTTTTCCATTTGGGGCACCATTAATGATGTGACATGACCATGGATGAGGAGATGCACCTCATACCTTGATTGCACCATGAGATGATGACACATGGCCTTGGAAGGCCTTCATGCATCCTCTTGGAGCATGATGTCACCACACGTGTGACCTAGGAGGGCATTGTTATATTGTTTTAGAATGATTTATCATTTGTAAAGGCAATTTGAGGGGTCGGCCCCACTTGTAACATGATTTTTGACATTTTGGAAAAATTGAGCACTAGGGTTTTCTTATAAATAAGGCTAGGACTCCATTTCATTTTCATCATCACTTCCTCTCACATTTGTGGGTAGATAACTCTAGAAAAGTTTGCTCTCTTCTCTTTTTGTCTCTCGGATCTAGTGCACTACTTTTGGAGGAGGATTTCTTTGTGGATGCTTTTCTTTCTTGGATGATATCTTGTTGCAACTAGGGTTTCTCTTGGTATAGCGACTTGGATAAGTAAGTGATTTGCTTTAAGTTTATGTGTTAGCTCATCGTATAATTGTTAATTGCTATCTTGTTGCATGTTACTTTATCCTAGTAAAACCCTAGGAACTTAGGAAGGAGACATAAGTCTTTCTCTCGTTTAACACTTTTGTTTGTCCAAGATTGGTGAAGGCATTAAGAGACCTATTCTCTTGCTAAGATTCAAAGGCTTGAGGCCCAAGAGGATTTGCACCTTAAGGTTTTGATCTTAGCCATTTGATCCTTGACCTAGGTCATCTAGAAGAGGGAAAATGATATCTAGGGCCCAAGAGGCTTTGCACCCTAGAAATCATTTTCTTGAAGGTTTGACTCCTAAGGCCCAAGAAGCTTTGCACCCTAGAAATCATTTTCTTGAGGTTTTGACTCCTAAGGCCCAAGAGGCTATGCACCTTAGGGTTTGAACCCCATTCTTCTTGATTATCTAAGTCTTTCTTCAAGTGTTGCATGCTTGACTCCATTTTCCCTAGAAAAGACAACGACACTAGTCTAGAACTCTCCTTGTGGTGAAAACACTCTTATAATTAATATTCTTTCTCCTAAAGCGATTTGACTAACCCTACTAATTCTAACCCTAGCAAACAAATGATACTTATTGCTGCTGTTATAAAAGTTTGCTACAGCCACTAGGGTTTACTTTAATTGCTGCATACTTACTTGGAACAGTGTCTAAAGATACTCAAAAATCAGATCTAGCAATTGGATGTTGTTGTACATGTTGAAGGCTTAATTTATATGCTAAATTGCTATATTTCTGGGTACTTTTTCCTATTGTTGTTACAAAAGATTAATTGTTGTTATACATTGTCTTAGTGCTGTAATTTGCAACAACAATTGGTTTATTTGCTCATCTAGTGTCTAAGAGGTCATTAATGAGTTATATACCTTGGTAATTGTCTATATTATGCTCTGGATTGTTTATTGTCTCATACAGGTGAACCAATTACCTTGTTACTTTACTTACCTCTCCTAGACCTAGACCTAACATTTGGGTGACCAAGATAGGGGGCTATAGGATCGGCTAATCTTGTAATTTGATCCCTTGAGGTCACCAGGGAAGCCTCCCTTGTGTTGGACCTTCTTCCATCACTAAAATGAGGAAAGTATCTACCTAGGTGACAGTGGTAGAAACTTCCAATTGTTACACAAGATTGGGATCTTATGGAGGGCTTTGCACAAGTACAAATCCTGTGATAACAGGGCCCAAGAAGTTGTACTGCAAGGCACATAATATAGTTTTTTGTCTTCATTATTTTTTGTCAACAGAATTGGATGCATTTTTTCCTAAAGAATGCTGGAATTAATACTGAACAGATGTGAAAATAATGTACAAAATATTATTGGTCATCGTAAGTCCTATCTGTGGCCCATGGTGCAGAAGATGGTGGATGTTATCATGTAAAAGTAGTTGTATGTTTAGGATGATGTGGTACTTTGCTTCACCATTCTGCCCATATTTTTTCTTTATGGTGGCGGTGTATTTGCTGCCCATTTTTTCTTGTAATATGCTTTGTACCTTATTGTCTATTAATAGAATTTAAAAGGCATATTTCAAAAAATAAAAAATCTCTGAATTTAATAGTCAGCTGCATATCAGCATCCAGGGATTTGTATCTGAATCCTTGAAGTAAAAGGTCTATGCTTTAGTGAATAATTGCTTCACTCCTGCACAGGTTAGTGCTTTGTGGTCAAGGGGTTATGTCATAAACATGAGTTCTAGTCATGCAACTTTTACTTTGAACATGGTCATCCTTAGCAAAGGATTTTAGATCACGACCAATGATACACAGTTTCTTATTGGAGTGCTATTCTCTTTGACTTATTATGACTTCAATGGAGAATGCCACTGTTATTGCTCAATGAAAGAATCAACACATTTTCACAGTAACAAGAGACCACATTGGTTGATAGGAGCTGTCCAAGGAAACTGCATTCTAAGTTACTTAAGGATTCATATCTTTTGAGTGTCTTTTCCAAGAATAAGCGTCTAAGGCATTCAAGATTACTGGGTTTATGACATCAATTTTTGGTGGTTTACTAAAAGAGACAGGAAAAATATCATTACAGAAGTAGATGACAAGCTTATCCTACAAGAATTTGGAGTCTTCATCCAAAAGTGCTGATTCTGTACATTGCTGATGGGTTTAAACAGGATATTCTCACAGGAGATTCCAAGTGATATCACAGTTGAAGCAGGAGGAGCCAGATTTTCCATGCACAAGGTACACCATGCATGTTAGTGTACATCATTTAGATAAGTTTAATGAAAGATATATTCCTAAGATATTTAGTAGTTTAAAAACCCTCTAAAAATGGTTCATATTTTCTTTATGAAATTCCAAAATCCCTCAAAAGATCAGTGCTTGATTTACCTTTAAAATTTCCTAAGCTCTACGAAGACCAGTGCTTGATGTGTTGAAACAGCAAACTCCAAAGCTCTATATTTTGGTTTTGTAATTCAGTATGTATGTTTCTAACTAGTTGCCCTTTTTCTGGATGAAGTTTCCTCTTGTCTCAAAGAGTGGATACATTCACAAACTGGCGGCGGGACAACATGCAGATCTGTCAATAATGGATCTTTCAGAAATACCAGGCGGAGCTGAAGCATTTGAGCTAGTTGCAAAGTTCTGCTATGGATTCAACTTTGAAATCAGCACAACAAATGTTGCAATGCTGCGCTGTGCTGCTGAGTATCTAGAAATGACAGATGAGTATGCTGATGCAAATTTAGTAGCTCGGACTGAGGCTTACATCAATGAAGCTGCTCTGAAAAACCTTTCTAGTGCAGTGACAGTATTGCACTCGTGTGAAAATCTTCTTCCAATAGCAGAAGACCTTAAAATTGTGAGTAGGTGCATAGGTGTTGTGGCATCCAAAGCCTGCAAGGATAGTTACTTTGGTGCATCTGATATGGCAGGGAGTAAGGGGAGTACGAGTTCTATAAATTCACAGATAAAGCCTATGATAGATTGGTGGGCTGAAGAATTAGTTGTTCTTCAAATTGGATTTTATCAAAGAGTTCTGACAGCAATGAAAAGTAGAGGTTTGAATCAGGGAAGCCTTGGAGCAGCGCTTATGTTTTATGCCCAGAAATCATTGCAACGATTGGTAAGAAAGCAAGAACTCTTTTCAAAAACTCGGATGTCTTGCTGGTTCATCATTAAAGGCTGTAAAAACTTTGTACATAAATGTTTTCCCTAGAAATGTGTTGCTCTTCTTATTTGTCCATATGAATACAGGAAATTTGTTTTTTTTTTTGAAAATTTTATCCTCCGTCTCGTCATTAAAGGTTCAAAAATCAAACAGGAGTTTTTTGGGAGATCAAGAAAGGAAATTGAACAAAGAAAGGAACATGAACAGAGGATTTTAATAGAAACAATCGTAAGTCTTCTGCCAACAGAGAAAAACACAATTCCTGTAAGCTTTCTATGCTGGCTTCTTCGTGTTGCAATATATTTGGAGACAACAGTTGCATGCAGGCTGGATTTGGAGCAAAGGATTGGCCTGCAGCTTGAACAAGCAACAATGGATGATCTTCTCATTCCTTCTTTTTCTTACAGTGGCGATACATTCTTTGATGTGGATACTGTCCATAGGATAACTATGAACTTTCTTGAACAGGAGAAACATTGTGATTTAGAGACCCACTTTCTGTATGGTCCCGATGATTATCTCTCACCTGTTCCGACAAATTTGATGAATGTAGCCAGGCTCCTTGAGAATTATCTTGCAGAAACAGCTCCAGATGCAAATATGACCATTGCTAAATTCACTGGGCTTGCTGAATTGATACCTGAACAAGCCCATCCAGTTGATGATGGTATATATAGAGCTATTGATATTTACTTAAAGGTGGGCACTGTTAGTGACGAGATATTTGTAGTTGTTGTTGTACTTGAATGCATTTACATCTGAACCTAAAATTCTATTGACTTTTGACCTTTCAGAAAATAGTGTTACCATCAGGATAGTAGTTTAGCGTATTTCTTAAAGTTCTGTTCTGACATGACTTCTACATGCAGTTTTGAATCTATAAACTATTCTCCTACAAGGAAATTACGCTACTTTCCTGCATCCTGAGTTATAGTTCTCCTCTCCAATATCATTTTCTTGTAATTCTCTGTTTAAACATAGATGTTCATTCATAAGAGGATAAACAAAAATAAGGAAAAATGGATACAAATTCCTCTTTTTTATGTAAGATGCATGTTTTGTAGAATACCTTTTTGATATGATTCAACTTATTTTGTCATGCAAGTTTTTCTCTGATGTGTATTTCACAATTGAAACTTGCAGGCTCATCCATTTTTAAATGATTTAGAACGCAAAAAAGTATGTAGTGTGATGGATTGCAAAAAGCTCTCTCAAGAAGCAGGTGCACATGCTGCTCAGAATGAGCGGCTTCCAGTTCATATTGTTGTTCAGGTACTGTACTTTGAACAACAACGCCTTCGAAATGCAATATCTAGAACTTTTATGGAGGGGGATCTTGGTCAGCGATCTCAAAATTTGCACAATAGAGAAGTGGTGAGTGCTGCAACTTCTCCATGTGATGAATTCTGGGCCCTCCACAAGGAGAATCAGGATCTGAAGCTTGAAGTAGCAAAGATGAGAATCCGTCTCAGTGATTTGGAAAAGGATCAGACAGGCATGAAACCAGGAACGGGCAAGCCCCCTCTATACAGGAAGACGTTCTTGAATTCTGTCTCAAAAAAGCTTGGTAAACTCAATCCGTTCATTAAGCTCCCTGATGAAGCCGCTCATGCAAAACTTGGTAAAATAAGAAGAGATACCATCTCCTAAGATCTTTGCTCTCATCATAGCATCTTGGTTTTATTTTTCATGCTTTAAAAGGAAATATTATCTTTCGATGCACTATAGTTTCTGATTCTGCTGCTGCAATCGGAGAGTCAATCTTTTCGTGTTCTCAGTTCTTGCATCCTTATACTCTACAACACTCTGTTCAGACAACCTTACTGCCCTTTCAGACTCCATTGCATTCACTCTGACAGTAATGCTGCTTCTTTTTTATTTATTTTATTGCACGCTTCTTGATATATGTATAGCCCTCTTGCTTTGCCCTCATTTTGTCTTCTGAGACAGATGAAAGGGAAGAGCTGACAAGACTTTATTTTCCTGTAGTTCTTGTAAATTGGATTACGTACATTCTGTTTGCTCCCCTACCATTTGTTGTTTATTTTGTCATCTGCAATTTGAGTACAAACGTTCATTTACAAACTCTGAAACCAGAATTTGTTCTATGTTGAACTTCATCGACATCATCATCTATATTAACTGTTAAAGGTATTACTCTGGTGTTTTCTTAACTTTGATTTTCATTGTTCCATGATTTTCTTCATGCTTTTGAGGCAATTTTCTTCTCAGGTGCTTTGTTTTTTCAATTCCTGTATCTGATGTTGCAAGTTCAATGTCTGCAATTTCTTCTTCATTTTCTCTTGCATTGCATGTTCCTTTGTTAAATGCCACCAGAGTAGCACTACTTCCGTTTTCTCTGCATTCGCATGAGGCCCCATGTATATGTATGTTCTTATTATGGGTCTCTTGCAAATATCACTGCCTTGGTCGTGGTACACAATATGTTCTAATCCACTTATTTTCTTGAGTTTCGTCAACACTTCGAACAAGAAACTGTGTGTTTGTCAAAAAACTTGATCTTCATCGACCTCCGACTGGTATATGCAAGGATGATATGGATGACCTTTTGGGAAATAATACGTTTTTGAACAGTTGGAGTGATTGAAGGAGAGAAAAAGATAAATTTTTCTATAAAGTGTACAATACTACTCCATTGGAAAGGACTTCATGTTCCTGTAATTATTAACTGCTGAAGGAAGCAGTCTCGTGTTGATGAAGTAGTAAACCATGATGTGGAAGATACCCGTGTGCATTAGGCTGTGTTTATAGTGATGTAAATAAGGCAGGAATCTGATAAATTTTGTCAGATTTTACCTGTATAAATAGCATCATAACTCATTAGAAGCAAACAGGATGAATAATTCTAAATAGTTGTCACTTTAGGATCATAATTGCAATTTTAAAATGCTTTTAAATTCGATGTCCTATTCAGAGACACCAGCTTTCTTAATGCATCAATGCTTCTGGTTTGAATACCTAGATTGAATATTCTAGCAGCAGATACATTTTTTTGGGTACATAGTTTGATCTAAATCATATTGAATGAGTTGCACAGTTTGAAAAGAAATATCTATCCCAAATTATCAATATTTTGAAATAGAAAGAAAGAAAGAAATTAGCTCAAGGGGTTAGCTCATCTGGTTGTCACCAATGTTGCTGGGCGTTTCTCTAGTTCCATGATAGCAAGTGCCTGGTTCAAATCCCTTGGGTTAGGTGCACTACTCTATGTTGATGGGTTTACTAGGTATGCCATCCACGAATGTACGGAAACATCACTTGAGTTTCCCTGCAACATTTTTCTTGGAAAAGAAAGAAGAAAGAATCAAATTTTATTAGTCCACAAATGACAAAAATAGGTCAATGGGACTTGTTATCGCACAATTTGTACTTTGATAGAAGATAAGGTAAAAGGAAAGCAAATTGGCATAACGAGAGACTATCCTATCATTGTCACTTCAATAGGATCTCTTTCTATTTAGGGTGGTAAGCCCAGGGGAGACGTCTCCGATGACTTGGGGTTTTGAGAAGGCAAAGGGAAAGTAGCTAGGTAAAAGGTCCCCTCTCACAAGTCACCATCGATCAGTAAGTCCGTTTTAAATAACCAATTAAGATATAATATGCCAGAAGTGTACCTGCCCAGAACAAAGCAACAGGAAAATTATATATTTGCAAGAGCACTTGTTGGTTAGCACTTCATAAAACCGTTGACTTTCTTAAATAAAGCAATTTGCTGAATATGATGAAGTAAACAAAAATCTTATAACAACAATGTTTATAGAGCAATACTTCACATAAAATGTTTTAAAACTAGCTTCAAAATGACTAAAAAACATTAACCATTGAAGTCATAACATTAGCATTTGATAGAAGCACATGAGACAAATTATAATTCAGCCTTTACAATTGTTTTATGAGCTTTTAATGCTGCATTAAATGGCTGTAACTTATTTTAGCAACAACAAGAAGTAGGTTAGTAGATCAAGATATTCTAGGGTTAGCAAGTGTTAGTAGGTTGTTCAAAGGATAGGTTTTGAAGGTTGTATTGATCAAATACTCAATGGAGGACTTAGACTAGTGCTTTCATAGGGAAAAATGGAGTCAATAAAGTGGCAACAAATGTTGAAGAAGCAGGATGATAATAGGAGAGCCAAAGACAAGAGGAGTTGATGGATGAAGTGTTGGTAAGATAAGGCTTCAACCACCAAACCCTAGGGGAAAATGACTACTAAGGTGTAGGTAACCCTAGGCCTTAGTAGATTTTTCTCCCTCTTTAACTCAAAGAATGAAGCAAGTGACAACTAAGATGAAGCAACAAGTGCTAGGGTGTTGCAATGACAAGACCCTTAACAATGGCTTCAATGAAAATGATTCCTTGGCACAATCTAGTAGGTGGATAACAATTGAGATAAGGACAATAACCTGTGCTTAATCTCCTAGTGTTTCAAGCTAGAAATTTCATAATCTTTAGCAAATGCAAAGTAAAGATACTATAACCATTCAAAAGAAACAAGAATTGCATAATTTTACTTACATTCACGAAGAATAATCTAGCATATCACCTAGTTGTAGACTTTCCACCAAGAAAATGCCCCAAAACACCAAGATTAGCCTTCTTTCAACAAGTGCACACTAAATTTCAGTCATAAAACCCTAATTAGGGCGCAAATTTCAGAGCTCACAAGTGTGAGTGAAAGATGATGAAAAATAAGAGGTGATATCTCCTCCTTTATACAATACCAAAGACCAAAATTAGGCCAAAAAGGTTAACATGGCTAGTTACAAATAATATCCAGTTTTTACATTAAATGTCACAAATAAACCCTAAATCAAGTTGCTAAGGTGACATCATGCCCTTTTAGGGTGACGTTAGGCCCTTTTTGGGCAATGCTGGTCTCCTGGAGAAAAACGTTAGGCCTTCTTGGGCCTCAGGAACCTGCCACACATGCCACTTGGCACACAGCTGCCTCCAAAACATCCCAAAACGTTGGATGATGTCATGGGTGACCTGGGTGATGTCATGGTTCTTCCAAGGCCTACATCATGATGGAAAGGGCACAACCCCCCTGGGTCTAGGCCTGCCAGGCTGCCCCTGGTGAAATGTCTTCCTCTCTCTCTGATGCAATCCTCTGATCTGTCTCTGCCCCCTGCTGGGGTCTTAGCATCCATATGGTGGGATTTTAGCTCCATGGAGGTCCGAACTAATCATCTCCCCATGTGTACCTGTCCATCGGGTGTGGCCCTACAACATCAACAGATACACCCTCCATGGGCTCATAAGTCAGAGGGATCATAGCAATGTCAATCAAATCTAATCATCAAGTTTAGTAAACATGTGCATAAAAACCCCTTTTACCCAAACAAGTGCTCAAAGACATTATACTAATCTACAAGCCAAGTTTGGAGGGAACGCTAGGACGTCCTATTGGGCTAATGCTCATTGGATGTGGGATGTTTTCGGGAGAAGTCAAATCTAGGCCATGTGAGTGGGTGAGGTGGTAAGGGATGTCTGGGAAAGGGGTGCAGTGATAGCAGTGAAATGTATGGCTTACTTGTGGGTGCCTCTGAAGAGGGTGAGTTGCACCTGTCATGGATGCAAATGTTTCCAAGCCCATTCATGCCTTTTATCTTTTATTCTTATTGCTTTTTCTTTCAAGAAGCTAGTTAGGGGACACTGCCCTGGTGTGGTGACCAGTGGTGGCAATGTTACCCACAAGCATTTCACGGAAATGAGAAGGCTGGCTCATGATGAGACCCCCTTTCTCTTGGCTATGCCACCAAGAGCCACTACCCTGACGTGGTGACCAACTGTTGGTAGTGTCATACCGCTACATGCCTATGGACCTAATAGGTTGGCTCATGAGGAGACCCCCTATCCTCTAACTAGGTCTTGTTTTATTATTTTTTATGGGTCCCTCTGCTTCTTGCTGAGAAGATTTTTATTACTTTCTCGGGGATCCCTGGGCGAAGCATCTCAAAGTTTCATTCATTTGGATTTTATCTTTTGCCAGCTACTTTTACCCTCTGCGTCTTTAGCCCCTTCTTTTCATAAGGCAAGGTACAACCCTTAGATATTTGGACAACCCAATGCCCGGACCAGTGTAATGGGATGTATGAGCGAGAAAAAGATGAAAAATGGTAAGTATGGTGGGAGCGAATGATGGCCTTTCATGAATCCCCCCAGTGGCAACTCAAACCCTATGGGTACCAGCTTACCAGGGCATCCTGTCATTCCCCCTAGGTGTGGTTAAGTGGAAAAGCATAAGATCCAAGCACACGTTAGAAGCAAAAATAATTAAATGCACATATTCAAAGGTTTTGAGGATCAGAGTGACACATACCATGATACCCAAACTCATTACCTCATGGAGCAAGATCCATCTCTGTTGCAGGATCAGGTCGAGGTGACAGATGCTGCTGCTGACAAAGTGGAGGCGCTGAAGAATGAAAGGATGGGCCCTCCAGGGCCATGCTTAAGTCGATTTGGCTCTCGATACTCCATGGCTCTTGATACTCCATGTCTAGGACCTGTGGGCCTCAAGACATAATCTCCTTAGTTATCCCTAGGTTAGGGGATAACATCTGGCTCCAACTCGGGGATATGTGCTCACAGTAGAGCGCATGAGAACCTCAACATTTCTGGCATAACCTGTGACCTGCTTGATCTCAACATAAGGTTGCTAGCAATCGTCTGGGTTGGTGATATCACCCCCGACTCATATATATATATATATATATATATATATATATATATATATATATATATAATAAAAAAATAAAAACAAACATATGTACAAATGGAAACACAAAATAACCTAGCATGAAATGCAAATGGTATATACAATGAATGCAAATGCCTACTTACTTACCTCTACTCACCTGTTGGCTGAAAGCTAGGTGAAATCAAACAACCAGTGAAACCACCTTAGCAATGTCTCACAATACTTGCCTCTATGCTTCATCATAAACCAAAACATTGATAAGTTAAGCACAAAAATAACATGAGTTAGAGAATGTACTATATCATCAGAGATCATAAAGTCTAGCTCATGGAGGCATGAGGGAGGGACAAAATCATGCCAAGTCATGCTCTCAGGAGAGTGCTCAATCCATCTCAGAAAGGGATCATGAAAATTCTGAGGTCCAATACACTGACTCAAAGGGTCTGAAGGTTGGCTACCTTGGGAGTCTACACAATCTGAGGTTTGGGAAGGAAACAACAAAAACCTAGAGGATGGCTGAGAAGTTCTTAAGGGAAAGTTGAAAAACTGAGATGACATACTTCTTGAGGTATTCAACCTGGCCTTGAACTTGAGGGTTTGCCTTAGAGGAAACTTAATACAAAAGACATACTTCCCAACTACACCTTTAATGATACAACAAGGTAAAGTAATCAGAGGTGGCTGAAGAAAGTTGTCACAAGGATCCTTCTTTTGGCAAACAATGTCCTTACTCCTATCAAGATCTGAGCACAGAGGTGGTTGATAATCTTCTTCATGGAATGAATCCAAGTGCTCAAAGGAGTACTCATCAAAATCCTCAAGGTATGACCGAAAATCATCAGGAGAGTATGGGACTAGGTCAACCCTGGGTGTTTGAAAAGTATCGGTAATTATATCTTCTCCTTGTTGCCACTAGTCAAAATCAAGGGTAACCTGTTGTGATAACTATAAAGGAAACACTTGGAAATGATTCTCAATGTCGTAAATGGGTTCCATATCATAACCAACTACATCCCATTTACATCTCCCAACATGTATGAACTCGTCAATATTATCAACCATGTCACTATTTGTATTATAACATGAAGGATTTAAAACATTTAAAGGCTCATCTAGCTCCTCTTCACTTTCCAAATCATAAAGTAAAGAGTCATCAAAATTTTGGAAAGGAAAGCAACTCATCATGTTTATTTCTTCTTGTGCAGGAGCTTCGAGGACTTGGGTGTCTTCAACATGCATCACTGTTTCATCCTCATGAGTTGTTCCTACATCTTCAAATGTACAAGGAGGATCTACCTTGCCTGAGGATTCCACTTCTTCCTCCTTCTCCGAATCATAAAACAAGCCACTGTCAAGATCCTGAAAAGGAAAATGACTAACCTCATTCTCTTCTTCTTATGTAGGAGGAATAGGCTCATGGATGGCTTCATCAGAGGGAAGAGCACATGTTATCCCCCACTTTTAGGGATAACTAGGAGATCATGTCT
>JZKD02S0916221.1:0-10201 GCA_000966675.3 Picea glauca | reverse complement strand
ATTTCGACAGTGGAATCTTGCAGATCGATTCATCCACTATTCGGGGCGCAGTCATTCCGGACAGACATTTGGCGTTGCATGCAGATGTTCTAGGGAAGATCCGGACAAACCCTTCCGACCCATTTCATTATTTTACGGGACGATTGTTTCGATTCATATAGCAGCAGATTCCGATGGTGGAATCTTTTGGGGCGCATTCAGTGTCCCAGGAGGGGCGCAAACCCCCCAGGGGTCCAGATCCAGTGCCGTAGAGGTCCGATCCGAGCTCCAACAGACGTCCATCCTAGTATAGAGACCAGGGCGCATCTATTGGAGAAGTTTCGAGCACATTCTGACGGTGGGTTCTCCAGGTCGAGTTTTCCAGCTGGTAGCGGTTATCGTATTTCGTCGGAATCACACATTTTTTTCGATATATCCATGCATGCATCAGATCTGCTATCTTCTTATGATCACGAGTATTTTTGTTATTTGATTGTATTCCAGTACAGATCCAAGAGATCTGACTGACGTCTAGACTCTATTTTTCCAGTAGGCTATTGTATTTCCATGCTTGAATCGTTATTATTCATGATATTGAGCAGTTGACATTCTATACTCTTGCATGCACCCTTATGTGATTGTTAAACATTAAATATGCAACATGCACATGTAATAACCCACATGCACCTGCAATAACCAACATGCAACCACAATAACCGAAGAACATCTCAAACACACGGCTAAAACGCATCCAGAAACCCCCAGTGTATCAGATCTGCATGCCATAGCATTAGAACAGTAGCAAATATCTTGATCAGCCGGATCAGGGATATTTCAGATTCTTAGTTTGATCATATTTTTATTTTAATAATTTTATGAGGAGAAAAGAGTGGTTTTTTGAAAATAATAATAAAATTAAAATGGAATTGATCCCACTTGAAACTCTACACCTCTCACACCTGAGCATTATTAATAAAATATTAAAAAGTGATTTAAACACAAGGGAGCATGACTCCTCGCCTCCCCTTACGTTAACATCAAACTTGTTCATATGTGAGTCGGGATACTTGTTGTTGACTCTCCCGAACACCATCAGCGTAGTTAGTATCATCCCTCACGAACACTTGATGCCAACCCCTCCGAGCATTGTTCATGTCTCATACAAAGGACTTAGCATAGGTTTAAAAAAACAAACGTACACTTGTTTAAATGGGGAATGTGGAGGGGGCACGTGGGCCATGGGCCCTCCCCTCCACGTGAGTTTTAAAACCAAGGATAATAACTCCCAAACATTTGCCCAAAACCATTTAGTTATTGCCTCATTCAAATTATTATTATTATTATTTTTAAATTAATTTATTTCAATTTATTTTCATTCATATAAATTTGGAATTAGATGTTATACATAGTTGCACTGGAATCATTTTGGGCATTTCCAACGTCTATGAAATTCGTTCCCGAAGTTCCGAGAGCTTGGGAACTAGTTGAGAATGTTACCAATTGGTTGAGAACTTTTTTGGGAACTTGGGAGCTTTTTGGGAGCTTCAACATCAAAGAAATGAGAGCTTGAGAACCGGTTTCCTAAAAGAAGAGCTTTAAATTAGAATTATATTAAATTAAAATGCAAATGTATTTATTCCATTATTAAAAATACATAATTTCTTACAAATATTTTCATTATATTTATTCAAAATATCACTATAAAACTAAGACTAAACTATAGGTAAATATTATTTCAAAAATTAGTTAGGTAAAAAAACTTAATACATGAAAAACTTTTAATACATGTATGTTTTTCTTCAAGCCCAAACTAAACATGAAAGTTTAATAAGTCAATACCCTATCCACGACAAGCATTTTCTCCACTCCGTAGTTGATATCAACCAACCATATCATTGACTTTTATTGTATTTTCATATTAGAAGAGTAGTACTATTTTGTTTTTTCCAATAAAAAAAGAATAATGCTTCAAATTAACAAAGATGTTTAAAGTTTATATATGTAAAGTTTAATTTTAAAAACATGTTAAAATTGTATATATGTATTTTCAATTTTGTTTCTCATTTTCTAATGGAATATTTATGGATATTAAAGTTTCAGTATTGTGTTAAATATATTCATATAATTATTAGTACAAATTAAATTAGTAATTTTAATATCGTAGTTGTTGCAATAGGAGAAACATTGTCCTTTATTGACCTTCAATTTTATTGAAATAAGATTTAAAATGTATCAATATCTCTATACATTGTAATATAAAGTATCATTGTAATCTAAAATATTTTTATAATTTTTTAATATATATTATTGCCGCTCCCAAATTCACGTTTCCTGTAAATTTGAGGGAAACCTCTACTAGTTCTAGACACTCGTATCCACGTTCCCACTAGTTCTAGACACTCGTATCCACGTTCCCACGTTTCGGAAACCCCTACAACAGAGATGTTATATATATATATATATATATATATATATATATAAAATTGAAATAAATCTGAATTAAAGTACAATTTTAATTAAATAGTTTTTCTTTAAAACCAATTCTCTTAAAAAAAAATGAGATTTTTGCATATGGGTGGTGTTAACCATTACCTGCCTGAAGGAGATGTTGACGCTACACAACTTAACTTTAAAATCTCATAAGTCACTCATACAACGTCAGATTGGGGGACCATTTTTTGCAATTCAGAGAGAACAAAGATTTGATTTTAGCGAGACAATTGGATATACCATTCAAGTATTGTATCGATCTCATGGTTGTCGAGGCTAACTAGGCTAATAATCCTTGGTGATCGTTTTGTAACTTCCAGGCCTCAGAATTTTATTATATCAGTTGCGTTGGAATCGTAATGGCGAGAATAATACAATTAGCCTATTTCAGAGATGAAAAGTTCACTTAACGACAAAAAAATGTGCCCAAAGGCATTTTTTAATGAAATTTCGGGTTCCATGTTTGTTGGTGCTTCATCCAAATTTAATTTCGCCAGTCGCTGGGTCATCTATGATGTACATGATTTTTATCTATCCATTAATATTGAGTTTATGCATTGATATCACAAATTTATAAGTCTTCCAAAATAGCCAACTGACGTCTAGTGTGCTTAACATTGTCTAGGAGCCGAAATGACCAAATTTCTCCCAAAGTGCATTTCATAACCAACACAAGACTTGTAGGTGTTATGATTAACCAATTTGATGCAAGGCGAGGCTTACACAATGAAGATTTAGTTGTAACGTCAAGAAACACAAAACAAACAAGCTAGTACCATGTGCGTGAAGAAATCCACTGTGGAACATTAAAACCTGAATAGGAGATCTGAAGTGAATAAGGTGAGATAGGAAATCAATGACCAACTATATAGATAGACGTGGAGAGTTTAGTCATTATAAATGTAAGGAGATTGATTGATGAATGCAACAAGAAGGGGTCCAAGCTGGGAGGGGGCGAGATAAGCCTCAAGGCGAAAGTGGGCTACATTGACTGATCCAGATTATTTTTGACACAAAATGAGAGCGGAGATATAATAAATAAATGCACAAAGATATCGTAGATATCCAATAATATAACAGAAATGTATCAGAGATGCAACCATAAACACAAAGATACAGTAATACACAATTTCTATTAATGAAATAAATGTACAGAGACTGTAAAAATACAGAGTGAAAGACTCACTAGAATGGTGGCAACTTATCTCTGAGAAGAAATGTGACAGCTATCCGCATTCGCAAGAAGATGATTGTTACAATGAGGCTCCAAATGCCTTTTTAACATAAGCAAAATCCAAAACCATAACCTCGGAAGATGAAAAACTAAAAGGTTTGTGGGCCCCGATGGGGGTAGTTGATACGTCAACTTCCCCGGGGCGTAACTTTTGCATACGATCTCCATTTGGGGCGATCGATACACTGTTGGAAATATCTATCTGAGGACTACAACTGTTGACTAGGAATATAAAGTTTGGAACAAACCCATATTCACAGGAGGTTTGATGCCCCAAAAAACATCGTTTAGGGCCTCAAAACGACTCTGAAAGTTTGGAACCCGAAAAACTGTCGAAAAACTGCCAAGATGGAAAATTGTTTTTCGAGCCTGTGGAATAGATGGGTGGCCACCAATATCCACTTGGATCAATCCTTCCTCCTTAGGAATCAATGGTCTCCATTGTGTTGAGTTCTCAAGGGAGAGAGGGAAGCGTTTTCTGAATTTGAATCTTGGTGAGCTACCTGCCTTGTGTTGAGTTGAGAAAAAGGTACAAATATTCTTCTTATTACTATGGGTTGTGATATATTCTTTGTTGACTTTTCTATTAATTTTAAGTAATTATGAGAGAAAATGGTTAAAAAGTCTTTTAGAAATATTATTGAATGATATTAGGTATTTTCTGAATTTTGGTTTGAATTGTTTTGATTTTATGCAGAAAATGGACAATTGCTATTAACTCAAGATAGTTAAGAAGATAATGAAGATGCACAGGCCATTGAAGATTGAAGAAATCATGCACAAAACAATTTAAAGGAAGATTGACTCTTTATCTTGTAATCTTCATAAATAGTAAAATCAATCCTGAGGATCTCTCGATCCTCAGGATAACTTAATTTACTTATTTCATTGTAATATATAAAGGATAGTGAAGAATAGAGAGATGACCAAGGATTTTAACCAAACATTCAGATCTCTTAATTGTTGATATTCTGTACAATAATCCATTGTAAATGATTTATCAGTTATGAAATTAATGAAATCTTCAAGTGTTTTGAGCATATCTGTGTACTGAGTTTTTAGTAGCAGTATCTTCTGAAGATCGTGGGCCCAGTCGAAAGGAGTTACTGTCTCACCTGTAATCGTAACAATGTTTTTTTAATTATGTGATTTGAATTTCCTTTCAAAACAGTTAGATAGATTTGATAATGTTTTGATTCTTTTATGAATTGGTTATGTTGTTCATTTGTAGACAATAGATGTTCCATTTGAAGATTATCGATTGTTGTTCCATTTCCAATTGTTGCTAGTTTATCGCTTGTGGATTCCTTTCATTTTTGCATACACTGTTCCTTTTATCAAATTTGCATTTTCTGTTCCTTTTGTTTAATTCAAATTTGTTGTTCCTTCTTAAATATGCAATAATTCGTTGTTCTTTTCCAGCAGGTTAAATAATCACTGAGAGATTGATTCATTAAGTGTTTTCACAGATTAAATTACTGTTTCTTATATAAATAAATTCAGTAAGTTGATTGATGCTGTGATTCGTGGTGTCTTATTGTTCAGATTACGATTCTATTGAGTGAGTTATTAGTTTCATAAGTTTTTAATGAATGAGTGAAGAACTTGATTATTGCAGTAATTTAGATAGACTTAGATTTGCTTTAGCTGAATTATCTACATGATTTAAATCTCTACAACTATCTGCATAGACTTTGCTGACATTCTTGAAAGATAATATGAATCCTCGGTTGATAAATTAATGTTAGACTAAGGTTGTTTTTAAGACATCTTTAGATCCCAACACCTTGCTGGAGACGTCGCGCTGCTCGGTTTGTGGAAGGCTATCATGAACCTGTTGCTGGTGGGGTTGAATCTGTTCAACCAGTCGGGCTACATGAGATGTTTGTGTGCAAATAGAATATTTGCGCTTTGCTGCAGTCTTGTTGACCCACTTCTGTTGGATAGAAGGTGCTTGGGCCGAGGCTGTAGTGGTTGCAGTATCCTCATGTTCACCTTTTAAACAGATTGTGAAGAAGATGAATTTTGTAGTATGAGATACTACCTTGCGACATTGTTTAGGTGGGAAAATAGTTGGAACTACCTCTGGTATTATGTAGAGATGACCCCCTAAAGTAACAATGACACTACGAGGTCGAGACTCATAAACAACATGGTGCTTCCACATATATGGCTGGCCCAAGAGAACATCATAGACATCTGGTGGGGAAACATCACACAATACTTCATCCTTGAAGGGCTAGATTCCATATGACAATCGACATTGCTGGCTGACATGAAGATCTCATCCTTGGCGAAGCCACCCGATGTTGTATGGCTGTGGGTGTGGTGTTGTCAACAATCCCAACTGTTTGACGACCTCTGCTGAGATGAGGTTCTTTTGGCTTCCACTATCAACAATAAAATGCATTGGGGTCCCCTTCACCCACATCTGTGAATGAAAAAGGTGTTCCCCCTCTTCAGGATCTGTTGGTTCTTCTAGTTGAATTGCTATGGTCACGACAATAATAGTGGGGTCTGCGTCGATGATCTGTATTTTACCAGTATTTTTAGAATCAGATTCTAAATTAGGGTTCGACTCCTTGTCTTTGATCTCGACCACCAATGATTGTTTTGAGCGACATTCATCGGTGTTGTGCCAAGGGAGTTTTTGGAAATCACACCATTTTTTGGTGTCCTTCTTCGTCTTCTCATGACCCTTCTTTTCCTCTAGCTTAGATTGGTTTTCAGGAAGCTGTTTGTTAGGGACATCTTTCCCATACTTTGGTTTTTGCAGATTTATGGATTTGAAATCCCATTTTTTTTGGTGCTTAAACTTCTGCTCGATTTTAACAACATATCGATAAGCAKAACCGAGTGATGAGATGTCCAGAAAATCCATTTCAGTTCGGATGTATCTGTGTAGAGCCCCACGGTATTTCAGGACCAAATGTCRTTTGGAGTCTTTGATACCCAGGTTGGTGCGCAAGGTATGACAGGTATTGGTGAACTCCGGAACTGCTTGGCCCCTCTYTTGCCGCAGTGTGGTCCATCTCATGTACTGGTCCTCACARTTTCCAATAGGGTAATATTGTTCCTTTACCTCATCCACAAAAAATTCCCAAGTGGGCTCRACTCCATATACTCCAGACTCCTCTATGGAACTTTTCTCCTAGTAAGTTTCCCACCAATGTTTGACATGGGGGAGAGATTTAAGGAGTGCGAAGGTGATCTTTTCCCTGTCAGAAAAATTATGAACAGAGAAATAACCTTCTAATAGATTTAACGATTTGTTTAGGGCATCTGCATCTATCTGACCTTCAAATACGGGAATATAAAAATTAACCTCTACCTTGAAAGGAGAGGTGCTTCCAAAGTGGCTGTTTGATGAATATGAGCCTGTTTCTATCGACAGGCGTTGAAGGATGTGGGAAAAATTCTCCATCATTTTGTTCCTCTATCATGTGAGAGCTTGCTCAAGCAACAGATTGATAGAATTATCTGCTCTGTCGTTTTTATTTTCTTCCGCCATGGAGGGTTTCTTGGGCGTGCGATAGCGATTGTCTTCAAGAGAGACAAGATTGAGACCCAACTTGCTATACTCGGACCTCGTCGGGGACATGTACTGAAAAACAAAATGATCAAGAGTAGCTTGCTCTGACACCACCGATCCAGATTATTTTCGGCACAAAATGAGAGCAGAGATATAATAAAGAAATGCACAGAGTTATCGTGGATATCCAATAATATAACAGAAATGTATCAAAGATGCAACCATAAACAAAAAGATACATTAATACACGATTTCTATTAATGAAAGAAATGTACAAAGACTATAAAAATAAAGAGTGAAAGACTCGCTAGAATGGTGGAAACTTATCTCTGAGAAGAGATGTGACAGCTACTCGCATTCGCAAGAAGATGATTGCTATAATGAGGCTCCAAAGGCCTTTTTAACATAAGCAAAATCCATAACCCTAACCTCGGAAGATGAAAATCCAAAAGGTTTATGGGTCCCGATGGGGGTAGTTGATACGTCAAATTCCCGGGGGCGTAACGTTTGCATACGATCTCCGTTTGGAGCACTCAATACACTATTGGAAATATATATCTGAGGAATACAACTGCTGACAATGAATATCAAGTCTAGAACAGACTCATATATGTCGGAGGTTTGATGCCCCAAAAAACGTTGTTTAGGGCCTCAAAACGACTTCTAAAGTTTGGAACCCGAAAAAATGCCAAGATGGAAAACTGTTTTTTGAGCCCGTGGAATAGGTGGGTGGCCACCGATATCCCCTTAGATCACTAACCTTATAATCATTTGTTAGAGGAAGCAAATTGTCCTCAATGTGCTCGACGATGAAGAGGGGTGGACATCCTTCCACTGATGCATTTGCAACAGGAGAGGGAAACTTGTCAATGGGTAGCGTGTTGGGAAGAAGAGGTGAACCTCATCAATAAGCAATGTAATGAAGCAAAAGGGAGAGAGTGTCACTGTAATGTGATGCAACGACATGAGTAGAAGTGAGTTAACTGGTGAAATGCATGTGCGTGATAATAATGTGACCAATATCGCTGAGATGACATTGATCATGCAAATTTCGTCGACGATGAAGATTTGATTCAGTGAGGTTTGGCAGAAGTGAGATAGCATGCTAGCCAAGTTCAAAGGGAGGTAGATGATGAACTGATGAGAAAACTAATGGCGTTTCAATGCAAAGGTGGAATAAGGATGTGCGTGTCAGAACGCTATGTATCAACGCAGGAAGAGGGGACTCACTGAAGTGAGGATCATCGGGTATAAGTGATCTGTGGAGTAACCAGAAGTTGTAAAGCAAGGTAGGGTGAGGAGAAATTGGGCGTAGCTATTTGAGAGAGAGAGAGAGAGAGAGAGAGAGAGAGAGAGAGAGAGAGAGAGAGGGTTCTTATTAGAAGAATTAAAGGGGGGGGGAATTTCTTGTCTTGGATAGAGGCTAAGACAATAAAACTGGGAGGTTATTGTGGGGGCACAATAGGTTTCCAGGGGAAAAATATCTGTGTAATGTTTGTATTTTCCATTGTATATTTTCTATTATTTTATTGAAAATATGTTTGCAATATAATATTGTACAAGGTTAAAATCTAGAGATAACGCATCATCCACTACATTGTCTTTGCCTTTTTTATATATGATCTTATAATCATAGCCCAACATTTTGGTCAACCACTTGTTCTATTCCGGGGAGGATAATCGTTGCTCTAAGAAATATTTAAGACTATGGTGATCTGTTTTAATCTAAAAATGGCATCCCAATAGATATGGTCACCACGTGTGCACAACATGGAGAATGGTAACCATTTCTTTTTCATATGTAGATTTTCCAGATTGCGATTGCTCAAAGCATGGCTAGTGAAAGAAGGAGGTATACCATATTGTGTGAGAACTGTGCCAATACCAGTTCCTGAAGCATATGATTTTGCCACAAAAGTTTTGTTGAAGTTAGGGGCTTCTAAGACGAGGGTAGTGCACATGTCCTGCTTTAACTATGTGAAGGCCTACTATGTTGCCCATGTCCAATGAAATGCATTATTTTTTAGAAGGTTCGTCAATGGCTTGGAAAATTTTCCATAATGGTTAGTAATATCCTGTGAGGCCTAAGAAAACTTGAATGCGCTTCAAGGTTGTGGGTCTCGGCCACTCCTTCATGGATTGAATCCTTTTGGGGTCCACCCTTACCCCCTCACTGTTGAAGGAAAATCTCCCTGTGGATAGGTAGATCTCCTCAAAGAGCTAGACTCTTAACTCTAAGAAAGAAAGTGCTTATCATGGTCACTAACTTCCTTTTATATCTAGGTGGACTAATGTGCGAGAAGGGAGGAGGAAATAAGTACCTTTTACCGTTGTTTGTCCTTGCACGCTCCGAGTTGAGCTTCAATCTTTTGCTCCCCGATAAGCCCTGTAGACAAACAAAGTACGACCACTTCCTACTCTATCAAGATTAGTCCGAAATAGGTCTATCTACTAAAGAGACAAATTCATGTGAGATTGAACACGAATTAGAAAGAAACAGGCCAAGCAAATTATATTAATGAGGACAAAACATTGCTTACAGCCGTAGATGAATTGCAGAAGTTTCGCCAAGTCCTCCTTGTCTACCCCTTGCTCAAAAGATCCACGATCTGAATGATGATAGCTTCACTGATTTCTCCCTATGAGATCATAGGTCTCTTGCTTCCAAAATATCTCTGTTCTAGCACCACTTATAAGATCATAAGTTTGGTGTGATTCTCCCTTTTCAGTCCCTTTTCACCATGAGAAAGCTTGCTTATATAGCCTTGGGGAGGCTTTAACCACTAGAGATATCCTTGGGGAAGTTGAGGATTTTTCTCCTTCAGTTGAGGATCTACCCTAAGATCATGGTTGGACTGGGAATTTGAATCCAACTACCTTCCAAGAATGAAAGGATCCTTCCCCCATTCATCTCAACAACTTAACCACTGCCCAGAATAGGCAGCGCTCCCTCAAAAGGGCCATCA
>JZKD02S0916166.1:0-13942 GCA_000966675.3 Picea glauca | reverse complement strand
TTGACCCTTCCTTTATAGCTTTCCAAAACCCTAAATCATGCTAAAACCCTAATTCACTGTTGACTTCCAAAACCCTAAATCATTGTTGAAACCCTAATTCACTGTTGACTTCTATGTTTAGCTCATAATGACATAAAAGTGATTTTAACCCTTTTTAGCTCAATTTCACTTTCTGAATATAATACCTATGACTGGAGTGACCTCTAGTAACCCTGTTTACCCCTCTTTGGCCCTGGCTATAGTCTAACGGGGTGATTTAGACCATTAAGCCTCCTCTCTGGAGATCCTATTTGGAAAGGGACATTACAATCCTCCCTTCCCAAAATTGTTTGTCCTCAAGCAGTACTAGTCCAGGGTGCTGCAACACCTGCTCACTCTCCCAAGTAGCATCCTCTATTGGAAGCCCTCTCCATCTAATCAAACACTCTCTGATGACCCTGCTCCTCAGTTTCCGCTCCTAGAACTCCAAAACCTCTTCTGGAACTAACTCCAACTGTCCCTTCTCATCCAATGGGGGAATCTCCTTCGATGTTCTAATGAATTGTCCCACTTCCTTTTTGAGGCAAGACACGTGGAACACGTTATGAATATTGCTCCCCTATGGAAGCTCTAGCTCATAATCAACCTCACCTACTCGGTGCATGATCCTGTAAGGACCATAAAATATGGGCTTGAGCTTCTCGACCCCACTCTTCTTCAGAGATGACTATCTGTAGGGTTGGAGTCTCAAGAAAACAAAATCTCCAACCTCAAAGCTGCGCTCTATCCTGTTCCTATCCACACTTATCTTCTCTCGGTTTTTCACCGTCTGTAGGTTTTCTTTCAACAACTTGAGAATCTCCTAACTCTCTATGATCCAATCCTTGGCCTTGGAGCTCTTCTCTCCCCAAAGATCAAGTCTACCAAAGTGGGAGAATCATATCTGTACAATTCTCTGAAGGGTGTCATACCAATGAACATGTGGAAGGTGGTGTTGTAGCAATGTTCTCCTAAATGTAACCACTTTTCCCACATTCTCTGCTGTCGTCCTACATAGTTCCTCAAATACCCTTCAACCCACTTGTTGACAATCTCGGTCTACCCATATGTCTGAGGGTGATAGTTGGTGCTAGGTGTCAACTCTGTCCCCACCAACCGAAAAAAATCTCTCCAAAACATCCATATGAACCGACTGTCCCTGTCACTAACGATGTTCTTCGACAACCCATGAAGTCCGAAGACCTCCCTGAAGAAAAGATCGGCTACCTGAACTGCGCTGTACTCTGTCGGTATGACATAGAAGTGAGAAAACTTGGTCAATCTGTCGACCACTACGTAGATACAGTCCTTACCCTGGACCTTGGGTAGACCTGTGATGAAGTCCATAGATATTCTCTCCCATTTCTGCTCTGGAATGGGGAGTGGCTGAAGTAGCCCTGCTGGAAGAGCATGCTCTTACTTGTTCCATTGGAAAGTCACACACTCTTGTCCACTATTGGGTATAAATAGATCAATTTAATATTTTTTTGTGGTTGATGGTTGAGAAGAGCTCCCTATTTTTTAATATTTCTATAACATAGTTGTTCTCTGGTTATGTATGAGGCATGAGACTTTCTCATTAATAGAAGTCAGTTTCTTTCATCATCCTGTTTCCTCTTGTGCTGAAACACTCATTCATGGATGATCCATACGAGATGTTGTAGTTGTATTGTAATGGAGGTTTGATTATAATGCTGCTATGATCTTTTTTTGTATTTTCTTTCACTGTCTTGTTTCCTCTTATGCTTAAATGCTCGTGCATGGATGATCCAGACAAGATGTTGTAGTTGTATTGTAATGGAGGTTTGATTATAATGATGTTGTGATATATTTCGGTACCTTAAACTTAAGTTCAAGAGTTCTCTTGTGCCTGAGTTTTTCTACACCAAGCTTCTTGAAGGTCGAAAGCTCATGGAAGACTTATCCACTTTCCTCATTAAGTCTTCCTCCTTCTCAACTTTAACCTTAAACCACTAAATGAAGTTAATGAGAACCTCATTTTCTTATGCATTGCTACCCCAGTTTTTTCTGTGTTAAAATATTCTTATGCTGATCTTTGTCCATTTGACCTCCACTCATAAACCGACCTCCACAAACATTTTGATGGGTACTGGGCTTATCCTCCTACAATATAAGGGTGACTCTTAGTGATAAAGTTCTTGGCGCCATTGCCGGGGGATGAATTGAAGACATTTACTTTGGTTTGAATGACAAAACAATATTGATTCTGAAGGTGCATCAGAGATCAGTACCTTGAAGATTACAGCTTGCACCTGGCGACCCCATTGTTTCAGTTTTGGCTCCCAAAGGAAGACACACGAGGTCTACTCCATAGCTACCTCTGGAAACACCCGAAGTTGACCCAAAGAATATTATCAAGAAAGGAAAGACCTCTCAAGAAGGAATTTCAACTACTGTACTATTTGATTCTGGTAATTTACATGATTCTTCTTTTAAAACTCCAATAGATGTGTTCAATTCTCCTTTTATACCATTTGCTGGAGTTTCCATAATTTTAGATTTTGAAATATTTCTTGTTGAACTTCCCCTTTCTAGTCTTCATTTGGAAGGAGAAAGTTTTGAAACCCATGTTTCCCCTGATATTGTAAAGCGGTTTAGACCCAAGAGATTATAAGATTTTCCCACTTTGGGTTTTCCTACTCCTCCTCCTATCAAAGTTGTTGTAACAAAAAAGGGGGAAACTTCTTTTCCTTTGAACCCTATACCATTCTCCTCCAACACTCAACCACTTACCCTTTCCTCTAGAAACACAACTGCAGTCTTACCTGTCCAAACTCCATCTCCCCCTTGTTCTCCTACAATTCACATCCCAATGGTAGGTGCTAATATTCCTAGAAATAGGATGGATGCCATAGTGGCTGCTAGATATGCCCCTCTTGTTTTACCTCATCCTATGAATGCTCTCTTATTCGGAGACTACCTTAAGTACATGCCCAAGTTCACAAGGGAGGAAGACATAACTATAGAAGAACACCTTTTATCTTTTTATAGTTATGTAGATAACCTAAAAATTGAAATTGAAGATGTGTGGATGAGAGTATTTGTACAAAGCCTTGATGGAGAGGCTAGGAAATGGTTTAGGAGCTTTACTCCTGGATCTGTTGATTGGATGGAAGCTCTGGATGATTCATTCTTGAGGCATTGGGGGGATAAAAAATATTTTCTTTATTACATTAAAAAAATTGGGCCACTTAAGAGGAAAGAGGGGGAATATGTTTTAGACTTCTCAAAAAGATTTAATAAAATGTACAATAATATTCCCACTGAAATAAATCCTACAGAAACCTCTGCCAAGATTACTTATGCCAGTGCTTTTGACCCCGAGTTTTGCCTCTTGTTGAGAGAAAGAAGAGCTACCTCTTTAGCTCATATGAAAGATGCAACCCTTGAAGTAGAGTCTAATATATTGGCAGCTAACAAACTTAGGAGTAAATCTGATAGAGATAGAAGAAAAGGTAGGGATGAAGCTTCAACCTCTGATTCCTCTGCTTCCCACCCTCAAGTGGATGAATTAACAAAAATGGTAAAATCACTTTCTGTAGAAATGGAGAAATTGAAGCTTGAAGGAAAGCAGAGCTATAGGAACACCCAAAATGCTGATAATAAGGGTAATTTCAGAAGACCCAATAATTCCCCTCAGATCATCCAAAGAGATCAAAGGAATAGGGAAAGGGATGATAAAAAAATCCAAGCCCCTCTCTAAAATAACCTTATTACTGATGAAGAAGGAGAGGAGGAAGAAGCTGACACTGAAATCCATTGTCTTGGTGACACCTATTCATCTCCTCATTTAACCCAATATTCATATGAAGAGTCACTCATGGATAGCCAACTAAACGAGCTGAGCAAAGGGGAAAGGACCAATGACAATCAGAATAGATATAACCTAATTAGGTCAAAGAAGAAAGAGGGGAATCCTGACATTTTTGATCAACCTAATAAAGAAGAGAATCCTGCTAAGAGTGTGGAAGATAGAAACAAAGAAAAAGAGGCACAAAACCCCCAGGCAATGGTTAAGAGCCCTACCCCAGAAGTTAAGGAGATTCTTAAGCCTCCCTCCTCTTTTATCTTTGAGAATGAGATTAAAAAGATTAAAATTACTATACCTTTTTTGGAGCTAATTAAGAATGAGGAATTCAAAAGGTACCTTTCCAAAATGTTGTAACCTGAACCTTCTTCTAATTTCATAGATTTAGTCAACCTTCAATATGAAAAACCAGCTGTCATCCTAGGACCTTTAGTAGAGGATAGAGATGACTCTTCCCCTCCTTTCTATACATCATTGAACATTCATGATAAAGTGCTGCACAATTTCTTGATGGACTCATGGGCATCTCATAACCTCATGCTTAAAACAATCATGGGTGATCTTGGGTTGGAGGTTACAAAAACCTATAATGACCTATACTCATTTGATTCCAGGAAGGTGAAGTGTCTTGGGGTTATTAAAGACCCGGTTGTTTTTTTCTTCCAATTGCCAATGAAAAGTGTGGTCATGGATATTGTGGTGGCTGATGTTCCCCCTAAGTTTGGGATGCTCTTGTCAAGATATTGGATCAAAAGACTAGGGGGAACTTTGCAGTTGGACCTTTCATATGCTACCATTCCTGTGTTTGGGGGAGATCATAGAAGGTTTTATAGGGAAGAAAAATTAGCCTACATCATCAATGATGAAGGAAATCCTACCAACCACCCTATTTTTGCAGTTGATACTGATCTAGGAACCAATATGTTACAACTCACTGATGCTCCTCAAACACCTATTGAAATCAGAAAGAATCCTATTACATCTGGAGAAGATCCTCCTCCCAATACCTTTGTTTGGAAGATTTTTTTTGATGGAGCCTCTTCTAGGGAGCGTGTTGGTGCTGGGATAGTATTTATTTCCCCTACCTAAGAGGCCATATCTCTGTCTTAAATTATTAAATTTGAAACAACAAACAATGTGGCATAATATGAGGCTCTTGTTTTGGGTTTGAGGGCTGCTAAAGACACAAATATTTAAGATCTAACAGTGTTTGGAGATGATGAGTTAATTGTTCATCAAGTCAAAAATCTATATCAAGATAAACACCCTAGGTTGAGGATCCACAGAAATGAAGTTTGGGATCTTGTTGATAGTTTCTGCTTGGATTTTAATATCTCATTTGTTCCAAGAGAGGAGAACACTATGGTAGATTCCTTGACTATTTCAACAAGTAATTTCATAATTCCTTTGTCCCATAAACTCAAGTATTATGTGGAAGTAAAGTATAGACCCTCTGTACCTGACAATGTCAAACATTGGAAGGTTTTTGAGGATGATATTGAGACAAAAATATTTCTTAAGAATGTGGATGAATTTTATGCTTTACATATTGATCAAGATCATGATTCTGAAAAATGCCCTCATACTGATATTTTTCTGAATAAAATTGTTGACCATCATATTGTTCAGTTACCCAATAATAATATTCCAAAATGATTATCCTCCTTGGAGATATTGTTTGATATAAATGATGTTGCTGTAAAGGTTAATGGTTCAACTGAAAATGCTGAGATGAGTAAATACAATTTAGGTAGAGAGCAGGATCCAAAATATGTTAAGTTGTCTAGCAGCTTGTCAAAGGAACAAAGGGATGAGTATGTCAAGATTTTAAAAGAGTTTGCTGATGTGTTTTCCTAGAAATACGAAGATTTAAGAACATATGACACAAACATCATTGAACATAATATCCCTTTGAAAGAGGAGACCAAGCCTTTTAGGCATAAGCTCAGACAAATAAATCCCATGATGCTGCTTATTATGGAAAAATAAGTGAAAAATATCCTGGATGCCCAGATCATCATTCCTTTGAGATATTCAGAATGGGTAGCTAACTTGGTGCCTGTGAGGAAGAAAAATGGGGAAATCAGGTTTTATGTTGATTTCAAGAATTTGAACAAAATCTCCAAAAAGGATAAGTACCCCTTGCCAAAGCTGGAACACATTTGCAAAAATTGATTGGTTCATCTAAGATGTCTATGATTGATGGCTTCTCTGGCTACAATCAGTTCTCTGTCCTGCCTGAATATAGAGAGAAGACAACCTTCACTACTCCTTGGGGCACATTCATGTAGGAGCAACCTTTCAAAGAGCGATGGACATTACCTTTAGTGGGAAGAAATACAAATTTGTAGTCATCTATGTGGTTGACATTACAGTGTTCTCAAAATATGAAAAAGAACATTGTCATCATTTGAAGAAGGTATTCAAGTGCAAAAATTTTGGTCTCTCTCTCAATCCTAAGAAATCTTTGTTTGCTATGAAGGAAGGTAAATTATTGGGGCACATTGTATCAACATAAGGGATAAGAATTGATCCAAGCAAGGTAGAGGCCATCCAGACCTTATCTTTTCCTATATCCAAGAAAGAAGTTCAGTCTTTCTTGGGTAAGATCAATTTTATAAGAAGGTTCATCTCTAACTTTGCTAAATTAGTGAAGTACATTACATCGATGCTTAGAAATGGAAATGAGGTGTAATGGACTACTGAGTCTAGAAATTATTTTGATCAGATCAAAAAGGCCTTGACCGAATCACCTATGCTCATCAACCCTGACTATTCCAAGGAGTTTATGATATTTTCCTTTGCCTCATTTGACACATTGGCTGCTGTATTGTTGTAGAAAAATACAAAGGGGTTAGAGCAGCCTATTTCCTTTTTCAGCAGAGCATTGAGGGATCTAGAGACAAGATATGATATCATGGAAAAACATGCATATGCTTTGGCCAAAGCCCTCCAGGCTTTCAGAATGTATGTTCTGCATTCAAAAATTGTTGCATATGTTCCTTTAGCCTTAGTGAAAGAGATATTGATCTATCCTGACATAGATGGGAAGAGGAGCAAGTGGATTGATAAAATTATGGAATTTGACCTTGAAATAAAGCTTACTAAATTGGTGAAAAGCCAAGGTTTAGCCACGTTGCTGGTTGAATAAAATTGCAAAGCCTCGGGGGTTAATTTCATGAACATAAACTCAGAAAATTAGCAAGCTGAGATTGCTGATAAAATCTCTCATGTCAGCACCATCTTGGTAGAATTCACTTGGTATAAAGACATCATGCATTTTCTACAGAAGTTATGGCCTCCTAACTATTTGGACAAGAAAAAGGTGAGATATTTGAAACTCAAAGCAATCAAAAACTGTCTCATTGATCATGTTTTGTATTGGAAAGATCCTCTAGGAGTTCTTTTGAAATGTTCTGATCCACAGGAGGCCCAAATTACCATAATTGATTTTCATGACAGCTTATGTGGGGGCCATCATTTTTGGAGGATGACAACTTATAAGATCCTCAGAGATGGGTATTTATGGCCTAGAATTTTACTAATGTTTGTGCAAATATTAGAGCTTGTGAAAAATGACAAAATTTTTCTGGAAAGAAACAACTCAAATCTTTGCCTTTGAAACCTGTGGTAGTTTCTAGAACTTTTTAGCAGTGGGGCCCTGACTTCATTAGAGAAATCCAACCAGCCTCAAGTTCTCAACACAGGTGGATTTTGACTGCCATTGATTATTTCACCAAGTGGATAGAAGCCATTCCTACAAGGAGTGCCTCCCACAAGGTAATCATTATCTTCCTTGAAGATATCATGTCCAGATTTGGTTGTCCAAGCAGGATTGTTACTAACAATGCTACCTCCTTCAAAGATGAACCTTTCATCAAGTTCCTCTAACAAGAGCCTCATAAATATCATCAATAAATTGTTAGAAGAAAACAAGAAAGCATGGGACTCAAAGCTGAAATTTTCATTATGGGATGACATGATTACAACAAAGAGGTCACTTGGTGTTTCCCCTTTTCAACCCTCATATGGGGTTGAGGCTGTCTTTCCTACTCAAATTTCTTTGCCTATGGTGAAATTCCTCCAGGAATACCAAGGAGAACCTGATGATATGGTTAGGAGGATACAACAACTGGTAGAAGTACAAGAAACCAGGGAACATCTACTTGATAAAGCTCAGGACCATTAGTAGAAGATAAAAAGATCCTTTGACAAGAAGGTAAGAAAGAAAGATTTTCAACTAGCTGATCTAGTGCTTAACTGGGATGCACCCAAGCAAGACAAAGGAAAACATGGTAAATTCAAAGCCTTATGGATTGGTCCTTTCAATATTTCTAAAGTGTTTTCAAATAACACTTATAGATTGCACAACTTGGAGGATTCCAAAGTTTTTGGTGGCCCTGTCAATGGGCACTTTCTGAAAAAATATTTTTCTTAAGCCATGATGGGATTTCCATCCATTGTAAATACCACTTTCGCTTTTATTTCTGTTTGAATAATTGACCCCATGACCCAAAATCTAAGGCACTGAAACTGATTGTTCTTGGAATCTCATAGGGAGCATGCCATCCCTTGTGGAGCCAATGTTATCACATAATTGTCAAGGGTCGCAGGTGATGGACATGAGCATGGGAAAACATGTGGGTTCAGTTTTAAAAAACAAAGATCCCCTATGCAGTTCAATTTAGCACCATCTCTAAGTGCAGTTGGAAGAACGTTGTAGTTGGGAGGCGGATAAGTTTTAGCGAGGGGCACTAAAATAGCAGGTGTGCCTAGATCACATGGCCATTCAGATGAATGACCACACTTCATTTCGGCGCCGCAACATGCTCGGGCATTAAAATCCTTGAGCGGGCCAAAATCTCAACCACTGTATTGTGGGAGAGCTACGTGGCAGAAGGTGGTGAGTTTCAGGCCCAAAAGAAGTGTGGGTCCAAACCACTTTCAACAGCCCTGAAATCACATGCTCGTTTAGCTCCGAATCTAATAGCAACACATGGCCACCCCCTATTCGTTAGAGATTGTCCCGATCCTGAGGTGAAATTAGTTAATGAGCCAGGACTGGTAGTTGAAACCTCAACTCACTCCTTAAATAGAAGGGATGCGGGGTCTGGCCATGGAGACATAATTGTTAACCCGAGGTACTACAATGGATGGTTTTTCCTGCAGGCCCATTCTAATCTGAGCTTGCGTCTGATAGAATATACACGCACAGTCTGATAGAGGTAAGCACAAATGAAAAGCCTTGGACATGATGGCCAGCTTGCGCTCCTAGTGGTTGTCCACTGTTGGGTATAAATAGATCAATTTAATATTTTGTGGTGGTCGATGGTTGAGAAAAGTTCCCTATTTTATAATAGTTTGATAGCAGAGTTTTTCTCTGGTTTTGTATGAGATCTGAGATTTTCTCATTAATAGAATTCAATTTCTTTCATCATCCCGTTTCCTCTTGTGCTAAAACACTCGTGCATGGATGATCAGACGAGATGTTGTAGTTGTATTGTAATGGGGGTTTGATTATAATGTTTCTATGATCTCTTTAAATATTTTCTTTCACTGTCCTATTTCCTCTTATGATGAAATTCTCGTGCATGGATGATCCAAATGAGATGTTGTAGTTGTATTTTAATGGAGGTTTTATTATAATGTTGCTATGATATATTTCAGTACCTTAAAATTAAGTTCAAGAGTGCCCTTGTGCCTGAGTTTTTCTACACCAAGCTTCTTGAAGGTTGGAAGCTCATGGAAGACTTGTCTACTTTCCTCATTAAGTCTTCCTCCTTCTCACCTTTAACCTTAAACCACTGACTGAAGTTAATGAGAACCTCATTTTCTTATGTATTGCTAGCCCATTTTTTTTGTGCTAAAATAATCTTATGCTGAGCTTTTTCCATTTGACCTCCATTCATATACGAACCTCCAAAAAATTTTTGATGGGTACTGGGCTTATCCTCCTACAATCCGAGGGTGACTCTCAGTGCTAACAGGTTTGATCACAGACTTGGATACGCTTGATTTCTTTACCTTTAAATATCATTTCCTTTTTGGTTAGCCATATTATCCATGCAACAACACCTGGAAATGCATTATGTTCAAAAAACAATTTATCCTTATACCAATTCTCAAAACACCGAAGTAGAGTTTCTTCATTCCATTTTCCTTTACCCCCTATCAATTCCAGAACCTCATTCTAGAATTCTCTTTTGTAGGAAAAATGGACTACTAAATGGCCCATTGACTCCCCATTTGATTTGCATAAGATAGATATGTCTGGGCCATTCTAAGACCCTTTTTGTCAGTTATCCTAAGTAAGAATTTTATTATAATGTGCCAACAATAACCTTGACTATGAGTTTATAAGGTACACACATTGGTTGTAGTCATAAATATATCTTTATGTCCAAAGTGTTGTGGTATTTAAGGTTTCATTGTGGAAGGAGTGACACAATTATTTGAAGGGGTGTGGGTGGATTTTTGGTGTGTTATTGCAATTCATGCCCTCTTGTGGTTGAGAGGTTTTAAATTTTAGTCCATGTGCAGTGTTTTTGTTTGGCACAATTCTATTTTAATGTCAATGTTTTTTGTTTTTATATGAGGTAAATACATTGATTTTGTTTTAGATAATTACGGTTGGCTTGTACGGTCTAGTTGATGTTTATGAATATCATTTAGATATATGCCTAGATGATTCTTGTTATATATATTGGTGGAATTTTTGTATTGGCTACTTTATTAATTTGGGTTCTTTGTCACAAAGAAATATATTGCTTTTCAAGATCTTCCTCTAGTATCTTGAAAAATGAACACCGGTGTTAGTGTTTAATGTTGTGTTGCAATCTGGTAAGTTGCCTTTTATTTCTTGTTGCAATTTCTCTACTTAGTTGTAATGATGTTTTCTTCATTTCAATCTTGTTCTTTATTGGATTATAATTGTTCTTGTTGTAAAATATTGAAGAAAAACTCATAAAAAAAACTAAAGAAAATATCAAAAGAAATCCTAGAGGAATTCTCCTCCAATACTCTAAATTCCATTTGATGTTCTCTAAACCAAGTAAGTAATTTTGCAATTAATCTCTCTACAATACTTTAAAAGTGTTTCGAAGTACTCTATAAAATGAACACCTTTTTACTTAAACTTGGATGTGTATGGAAAGATTCACCAGCACATGGCTTTGCAAGGTCAAATGAAACACTTGCCATTTTCTATTCAATTGAAATTCATTTTGTTATAATTCTATAGACATGAAAAATAAATTCCTTAGAATGATTTTGTTAAGTACCAAAGAATTGAATACAAAAACACCACAAATATTTACAGAACAATATATAAGAACCACACTTTATTATTATGAAAACCCTTGAGGTAGGGAAACACCATACAATGGATCCTATTATGGAAGGGATCCTCTCCTGTTCACTTGCCTCTTCGAGGGGGCATCCTCCTATTGAGATACCACTCCAAAACAATACTTATTCTTCAAATCCCATTACATTGCTTGAACCCCTTTATATAGTGCTACCAACCACTTAAGAACATTCTGGAGGAGGAACCTTCAAGAAGTAGAACCTTCTAGTAAGTCCTCTTACATTTATTATGTTTAAAATAATATATCTAACTAGTCCACCTTACATTGAATGGCCTCCACTGTTATCACTATGGCCCCTTTGACCCCCCCACTACCTCTCTAGCTACACTATATTACACCCCCCTTATGAAAGCCTTGTCCTCAATGCTTGTTACGAGGGTGTACAACCATATACCGGGGTCCCATGGATAAGTTTGGAACATAATGCTCTGATACCAATTGTTAAGTACCAAATACTTGAATATAAAAACACCACAAATATTCAAAGAACAATATATAAGAACCACACTTTATTTTTATGAAAACCTTTGAGGTAGGGAAACACCATACAATGAATCCTATTATGGAAGGGATCTTCTCCTGTTCACTTGCCTCTTTGAGGGGACATCTTCCTATTGAGCTACTGCTCCAAATAAAATACTTCTTCTTCATGTACCATTACATTTCTTGAACCACTTTATATAGTGCTACCAACCACCTAAGAACATTCTAGAGGAGGAACCTTCTAGAACTAGAACGTTATAGTAAATTATCTGACATTTATTATGTTTATATTAATATATCTAACTACCATAGTGGACCTTATTTAATTATATGGTGGACCTAGTCCACCTTCATTGAATGGCCTTGAATATTATCACTATGGGCCCTCCGACCCCCCCACTACCTCTCTAGCTACACTACAACTTTAGAAATGAAAAATAAATTCCTTAACAACACATGGAAAGCAACCTAAAAGATAAATATCCACTAATGTTTGTGCCTAGCAAGAAACATTCCATGTGTGTTGATATTGAGTAAACCACCCAAACAAAGCTATCATCCCAATCATAAGTAGCTTATGCTTTATTGAAATGCAACCTATATGCTTGAGGGACTCAACATTTCTATTGGGTCAAGGTTGAATGCCACAAAATCATCAACCGACGATGGCTTATAAGTGACTCAATGTTTCTATTGGGAAAATATTAAGCTAGCAATTTCCCAAGAAGGTGAAAAATGTACATTATTATACAAAGTAGTGATGAAAGGGTTTTCATCATCTTTGGTTGATTCTTCAACGTACATCTTCCATTGTGGATTTCTAATAGTAGTAAGTTGTTTCCATAAATAAAAAATTTCACCGTGAAGAGCATTAGGGATGATAAAAATTCTTCTCAGGATACAGATTTTCCAATGAGAGAACATTTTCATGTGAGATCTGCAACTTCCTTCATAGATGTGAAATGACATGGTTTAGGAGTAGGTATTTAAAATCATTTTCTTTCTATGACGCAGAATAGACCATAGCGACAATGCCAATTTCGGGAGTCGTCTTCACAACAACATACATCGTCTATAAGGTGGAGAAGTGGAAATGTTTTATTTTTAAATTCCACGAGGTAGGAACAATGTGTTGGAACCCGAACAAATCATAAAGAAAGGATATTTTGGGAAGAAAGGAATGCACGAGGAAAGTGACAACTAGAAGGAAGAGCAACACAAGCGCATGCATGGAATACCTAACGACGTTAGGGTTAGGATTTTTGTAATACATTGTAATGGATGATGAGACAAAAACATATAATATAGATACCTAGGTCTCATAACAAGTTCAAGAGTTAGGTTTATATATTCGATAGAGAAGAGATAGAGAGACCTTCTAGGGAGTTTTGGAGAGACACTACTGTAATACAGTAGCTTTTTGTAAACTGTTGAGTTGTAGAGGAGTACGGAGGGTGGATATTGAGGGTCAGATCACAGGCCGAGGAGCCTGGTGCGATATAGTCTGCCTCATAATAGATCTCGACCTGACTGTGGATCAGTTGTAAAGCGCAACGCTATAGTTTGGGAACTGCCAAATAGAAGATCTTAAGAGCCAGATCTTTGTGGACGTAGCCCAGGGGGGTGAACCATGGTAAAACTTGTGTATGTTATTGAATGCTTGTGTCACTTTTATTGTTTATGAGTAGATGTTAGCATGATGAATGAATGAGCTAATGAGTTTATTTTATTACATGCATAATTGGGAATGACAATGTATTACCTTAAATAAGTTAAATAGTAATCTCAGCGCATACTTCACAGATCTCCACTCAATCCTAGACTGCAAACACTTGAGTATTGCAGTCACCCATTATGACTATCTCGGGTGAGACTGCATAGTGCACTCTCTGCGATGTGTTTCCTTCTGGTTTACCAGGAGGGCCAATAGTTTTAGAGGTTTTGTTGGGAAACCTAGTAGACTGAACCTGGGTCAATCTGGTTAAAGGTAGATCAGAACAATCTAAACCAACAAATGGTTCCGTTGCCGGTTGGATGTTAAGCCCTAATATTGGCTCATTAACCCTTAATTGGGGCATATTTGATTAGTAATGTTATTTTATTTATGTCGGCTTTAGGCCATTAGTTTTAATTAGACCTCCTAGTCTCCTATATATACCAAGGAGACATTTTCATTTTGAATCATCTTGTTCTTGAACATTTAAGTGGGGTAAAAGGAGGTTTCCCCATCAAAGAGGCTTATTAT
>JZKD02S0916155.1:0-13942 GCA_000966675.3 Picea glauca | reverse complement strand
TTTGGACAGAAGCTTGAAGACTCTATTTGGTCTATCAAGTTGTACTGGATCTTCTTCATGCAAATGTAGAGCAAGCGTGTGTCATTGAACCAAGGGTCACTAAAAGGAAACTTGCAACATCAAGGCGATCTGGTTGTATCTTCTACTTTCATTTAATATAATACAGTGGCATGTCCATTTCCCATAAAATCACTTGTATTTTATTGCATAACTCCTTGGTCATATGCATAGGTTGACATTGAATATACTTTGTTATCTTTGCTTTGGTTGGTTTGTGTTGTCTTGAACCTGATTTCACAAGAGCACCAGAGCGAAGTAGGAACAACAGAGACCTAAGGAAGCGATATGAAGGTATGTCACTCATTCCTTCTCAGTAGTAGATTCAATGACCGCAACTTAGAGAAAGAGTCATGTCTTGTCCTATTTTGTTCTAGATCCAGGTGGATCTAGGGATATCTGTTAGTGTCCACACCTACTAATTTATCCAGTAACAAAATTGGCGACTCCACTAGGGATACAACCCATTTTGGTGGTTTTTACCTGGCCATTTTCTCTTGACCTACCCTTTTCCATTCTCAATCAATTTCTGAGTCTTGAGGAGATCCATACAGACTCCCTGGATCCAAAATTTCCCTCAAAAGTTCAGTCCTTTTTCCAAAATTTTCTTGATTACAAACCTTCTTGCACTGCACCTTTCTATAGCCTATGAGAATCACTAAAGTTCTCACCCTAGTGTTCCGTTCAGTGCAAACTTCTCGCAACTTGTCTGTGTCTAGCCTGCGAGAATCCTTAATTCTCGCACCGTACTTCACTGCTAGAATGCGAACTCACTTGTAAATTTTTTGGATTAAGTCTTTTGTGTCTTCAGATGCCCAGATTTGTTTGTGTGTCTGGGAAGAACTTATCTGGCCAGTGATTGACTGTTTCTTGACTTCAAATCTCATGAATGATTAGTTTTCAGAAATCGAAAACTCTTCTTGATCATTTTTTCTCAATTTTTACCACTTGACCTTTTCTTAACAAGGGTATAATCTTCGATTATGAAATTTGAGTGCTTGTTTGGTCGGGAGCCTTTGATTGGATTAAAAGTTGAGATTAATTGTCCTTTTCGATTGCTTATTACTTGGAAAATTGTTACCCATGTGCACTTGAAGACACTGGTCTTGTCAATTTTTTATTTTTATCTTCATTGAAAGATCGATTTGGGTGTTTGTTGAGTATTTCATCTTCGTTGGTTGCTTACTTTTTATTAGTTCCATCCCTGTTGCTTGGTTTCTAATAAAAAAACATTTTTTTTTTAAGCAACCTTTTATTCGAAAAATATTGGCATTCAAGTATTGAAAGAGAACGAATAGGGAATTGGAATTGTTCATGATTGTCTGATATTACATTTCAGAGAAGATCATACATCATAGTTTGCATTGTTCCAGAAAACTCCTCTTTCCCTCTTCTCGAACGAAAATTTGTATCATTCATCCCTATTTACGCATTGTTGGGTCAGAGTCTTACACAACATCAGTTTCATTTCCATCTCCTTTTTGCGTAACAACAACCTTTAATAATATTGCACAACTTTAAAATTCAACTAGTAATTTTTTTTAGGGCTCTTTTGCACCAACATTAGCTGGGCTAGAGATTTGGAATAGGCAGTGAGACACACTCTCCAAAGCACAAAACACACAATAGTATCTTGTGATAAGGAGTGTCAAATTCCATTTGCAACATTTTGTCCTGGGAAGCCCTTCTCACACAAGGGTCAAACCTGAGGTCGCGTTGAGATTGATAGAGTTACTCACCCTGCTTTATTGATATCGGTGTAGAGATTGCACGTATTATGGGGGTCACTTGAAGGTATACCCACAATGATGAGTGGAATCCTCTCAAGTTGATTTCGGGCTAGATACACTGCCCTTGCGTGTGGATCGGACTGTCGACTGTTCCCCCAGGCATATTTGTTGTTTGTGGTAACCTTAGTAATCTATCTTCTTAAGGTCTTACACAAGGTGACTGTGAAGGGGTAAGTCTTCATGGTACCTGGAATCAACGTTGGCCAAACTCACTCAGGTTCCTTGGAGGGTATACCCACGATTGTGTGTGGGAGCTTGCACTAGGGTGTATGTCTGTTAAGCAGGTCATCAACATAACTTTTCCACCCTCACGTAACCCCTTCTCATCTCGTCATCGCGACATTGGATTTCATCACAAAATCATGACTTTGGAATTAGAAGGTCTTGTTTGCTTGGTTTTGCTTCCTAGATTTTATTAGCGCATGTTGTTTGTTTACTCAAGTTGGCCATAGAATTTCTTTCGTAAGATTCTAACTCGATCACAATTGACCCTCCACTCCGTTCATGTAGAATGAAAGGCCTACCCCTAGAAGATATAGAAGGTTCTCAAACCTTTCCTACCAACTCACTGGAGGGCTCTCCCCAACAGAGTGAAGTCCAAGACGTTGCCACTCCACAAGTGGAAAGAACTAACTCTTTCGAACGGTTTCAAATTACCAATTCTTGTGATGAATTCCGAATTCCTCCCGACTCCGAGAGATGTATTATTTGAGTGAATTCTTCTAGAGAAATAGTTGTTCAGTCTTCTGGATTACCAATTGGACCTTTCATAAGACTTGAGGGTCAAGATCCTTTTTGGACTAATGGTATTTTTAGATGGGATCTCTTTGGCTCAGGAGTAGGTGTTGATATCACTGTCACACCTAAGCTTCCCAAAACATCTAATCAAGACGCAATACCTTTTACTACTGCCTATTATTTTCCTAGTACAGACGCTCCGCCAACTAACCACATCTTGACTATCCCTCTACAAACGGTCCATTACACAATGGTCCTAGATACTATGAGTCCTCACACTAGGATTACAGCGGCTAGCCAAGCTCCCATTGGCACTCCGCTTTCACCTAGATTCATCCCAACACTTTCGCTCGGATATCATGCGTTGAATGCTTCTATTCCAGATCCTACACAAATCTCATCCAGGACTCCTGGCGTTTCCACTCCTTCTGGGCACTATCTCGTTCCCGGTTTCATTCCAACACTTCCTCGACCCCCTTTCAGAGGACCTCTTCCATCCTCTATCAGAGGCACTGACCCTAGTGGCACCATCCCGTCTTTCACACCTAATTACCAGATTCCTGTCGGTGGAAAATTTCACCAAGGAGGCCAAGCCCAATCCCCTTTTGCAGGATAAATCCCAATTGGGATGCAACCCCCGATTGGTGGGAAACCCCCACCTATCCCACCCTATGGACAAAACATACCTCCATCCTTGGCCCATTATTGGAATTATCTTATTCAACATAATCCTCACTCGACTGGGGGGCATCAGCCTCAAGATAGCTCCTTCATACCCCCTGGTATAGGCCAACCATATATAGGTACGTCTAATCCTATTTGGGGCTCGAACACTCAACCCCACGCCCCTGTTCAAGGAAAAAACCCCAACTAATACAACCCTATGGATTACTTGCCTCTACACCAACAATCGAATCTGCCCGGATCTTCATGCTATTTTCAAACTGCTTATGGTCCCACTAGTCTACCGACGAGACTCCTTCCCCAAAGTCACCAGTACCCACATGTGAATAGACAGTTACCCTTATTAGCCACCCTGGAACTCCCTAATCTGTTGATAATTTTAAATGATCTGATTCTTCACTCTCCTCAATGGCCCGCCGTACCGGCCAAACTACCATTCGACATCCCTAAATTCAATGGTAAACCAGGAGGGGACCCGAACAATCATGTAATGACTTTTCACCTTTGGTGCTCATCCAACTCCTTGATGGATGACTCTATTCATTTACACCTTTTTCAGCGAACCCTCACAGGTTCCGCCGCGAAGTGGTATATAGAATTACCACAAGGCTTCTTCACCGAATTCAACACCCTCGTTATGTCTTTCCTCACCCACTACCAATTACTGATCCATTACAAAACGGGAACACAAATTTTGATTTCTTTCAAACAAACCAAAGCCACTCATATCTTTGATCACATTCATGAGTGGTGACGGAGATGACGTCTCATCAAACTCGAACTTCCCGATCAGTTGCTGGCAGAGTGGTTCAAGAAATCATTCGTGAATGACATCGCTCGTGACATTTCCATGGGTGGGGTTTTCACCGAAGAACAGGCAATCAGTTGTGCTCAAAACCCTGACCTCGTTTACTCACAAACAGACACTCTTTACGACTTACTCCTTGACTCACCTCGTCCTTCTACTTCTGCTACTTCAACTACTCCTTCTTCTTCTCATGCAACTGACGATGTGATTGACACTTTCCATGCCCAAACCCATTCCATCCAAACCTCTAGAAACAACCCCAGATCCATTGCTTCTAATGTTCAAAATGATCCATCTCCTACCCCTCCCACCAACAAGACTTATGAGGTGAACTCTGTTCAATCTAACCCCCACCTGAAAAAATAAAACCAAAAAAGGAAAGGGTAAGAACAAGGAGGATAAAAATAATCCACAATATGAGAAGACCAAAACACAACCTGTTAATGATAAGGATAAGAGCAAACCTCGATACCCTTGTCTTATCTGTGGTGATGATCACTACACTAAGGATTGTCCAAGACGAGCCAAAGTTACTAAGTTCCTTCAAGGGACCCCAAAACCCCTTACTCCGACTGTGTTGTCACAACCCTTCCCTTATCAATAACATGCCCAATTGGTCATTCATGACCAACCTTCCTTGTCCAATACATCCTATGTCTTAATGTGTATAGGTGATTCAAGGAAGAATGACATCACACTTACCACTCGAGCCAAAGATTATTTTTCGTCCAAACAGAAGGTTAATGCAATACCTCCTTCGTTGGTCCAACCATCTCCCACGACTCCACCTACCAACGGTCCTCTTCATCTCGAACGACCGAGCCTAGATACAATTCTTCACCCTCCCCCAAAGGGTGTTGTTCAAAAATATGCTTTCAATCGCCATGCACGTGCTGCCCAGAACTACAATATTGTCAAAGATCTGGCCCAAGCACCATCCGCGATGTCAACCCTCAATGTCCTTCAGAGTTGTCCTATATAACGGAAGGCACTGTTGAAAGCTATTGGTGGAATCAACCCTACCGATACAAATTTAATAATTTTTGACTTGGAATATCACATTCCAAGGTTACCCCCTCAACTCGCATTCCAAATAAAAGTTATTGTCTCCGACAAGAACATTTGTAGAACAGTTATTGATGAGGGTGCCTCGACGTGTGTCATGTCTATTACCTGCTGGAAAGCCATTGTCTCTCCTCCTTTAACTGAATCCCACAACACACTCAAAGCCTTCAATGGCTCTAGTTTTAAGCCTTACAGTGTCCTCCCTTCGTTGCCTATTACGTTAGAAGGCAAAATGGTCAACGTTTAAGTGTAGGTCTTTGACGCTCCTCTCGATTACAACCTTCTACTNTGGAATTATCTTATTCAACATAATCCTCACTCGACTGGGGGGCATCAGCCTCAAGATAGCTCCTTCATACCCCCTGGTATAGGCCAACCATATCTAGGTACGTCTAATCCTATTTTGGGCTCGAACAGTCAACCCCACGCCCCTGTTCAAGGGAACAACCACAATTAATACAACCCTATTGATTACTTGCCTCTACACCAACAATCGCATCACCCCAGATCTTCATGCTATTTTCAAACTGCTTATGGTCCCACTAGTCTACCGACGAGACTCCTTCCCCAAAGTCACCAGTACCAACATGTAAATAGATAGTTACCCTTCTTAGCCACCCTGGAACTCCCTAATCTGTTGATAATTTTAAATGATCTGATTCATCACTCTCCTCAATGGCCTGCCGTACCGGCCAAACTACCATTCGACATCCCTAAATTCAATGGTAAACCAGGAGGGGACCCGAACAATCATGTAATGACTTTTCACCTTTGGTGCTCATCCAACTCCTTGATGGATGACTCTATTCATTTACACCTTTTTCAGCGAACCCTCACAGGTTCCGCCGCGAAGTGGTATATAGAATTACCACAAGGCTTCTTCACCGAATTCAACACCCTCGTTATGTCTTTCCTCACCCACTACCAATTACTGATCCATTACAAAACGGGAACACAAATTTTGATTTCTTTCAAACAAACCAAAGCCACTCATATCTTTGATCACATTCATGAGTGGTGACGGAGATGACGTCTCATCAAACTCGAACTTCCCGATCAGTTGCTGGCAGAGTGGTTCAAGAAATCATTCGTGAATGACATCGCTCGTGACATTTCCATGGGTGGGGTTTTCACCGAAGAACAGGCAATCAGTTGTGCTCAAAACCCTGACCTCGTTTACTCACAAACAGACACTCTTTACGACTTACTCCTTGACTCACCTCGTCCTTCTACTTCTGCTACTTCAACTACTCCTTCTTCTTCTCATGCAACTGACGATGTGATTGACACTTTCCATGCCCAAACCCATTCCATCCAAACCTCTAGAAACAACCCCAGATCCATTGCTTCTAATGTTCAAAATGATCCATCTCCTACCCCTCCCACCAACAAGACTTATGAGGTGAACTCTGTTCAATCTAACCCCCACCTGAAAAAATAAAACCAAAAAAGGAAAGGGTAAGAACAAGGAGGATAAAAATAATCCACAATATGAGAAGACCAAAACACAACCTGTTAATGATAAGGATAAGAGCAAACCTCGATACCCTTGTCTTATCTGTGGTGATGATCACTACACTAAGGATTGTCCAAGACGAGCCAAAGTTACTAAGTTCCTTCAAGGGACCCCAAAACCCCTTACTCCGACTGTGTTGTCACAACCCTTCCCTTATCAATAACATGCCCAATTGGTCATTCATGACCAACCTTCCTTGTCCAATACATCCTATGTCTTAATGTGTATAGGTGATTCAAGGAAGAATGACATCACACTTACCACTCGAGCCAAAGATTATTTTTCGTCCAAACAGAAGGTTAATGCAATACCTCCTTCGTTGGTCCAACCATCTCCCACGACTCCACCTACCAACGGTCCTCTTCATCTCGAACGACCGAGCCTAGATACAATTCTTCACCCTCCCCCAAAGGGTGTTGTTCAAAAATATGCTTTCAATCGCCATGCACGTGCTGCCCAGAACTACAATATTGTCAAAGATCTGGCCCAAGCACCATCCGCGATGTCAACCCTCAATGTCCTTCAGAGTTGTCCTATATAACGGAAGGCACTGTTGAAAGCTATTGGTGGAATCAACCCTACCGATACAAATTTAATAATTTTTGACTTGGAATATCACATTCCAAGGTTACCCCCTCAACTCGCATTCCAAATAAAAGTTATTGTCTCCGACAAGAACATTTGTAGAACAGTTATTGATGAGGGTGCCTCGACGTGTGTCATGTCTATTACCTGCTGGAAAGCCATTGTCTCTCCTCCTTTAACTGAATCCCACAACACACTCAAAGCCTTCAATGGCTCTAGTTTTAAGCCTTACAGTGTCCTCCCTTCGTTGCCTATTACGTTAGAAGGCAAAATGGTCAACGTTTAAGTGTAGGTCTTTGACGCTCCTCTCGATTACAACCTTCTACTTGGCCGTAGCTGGATCGATTCCATGCGTGTAGTTGTGTCCACTCTTTTCCATGTCATTCATTTCCCACATCAAGGAAAAGTAGTTACCATAGACCAATTGGACTTCTTTCACTCCGATGCATGTACTGACAATGTACCTTTCATTGCAACCCCCCCTGGATATGAGAACGTCAGTGTGGGTCTTCTTAAAGATTCCTCTTTGATGGGTACTTTCCCCATTCCATGACCCGATGTTCCACATTTGTTTGTCACATCGACAATCATGATCTCCACCTCTGTTCACGGAACCCCTGCATCTTATGACCCGTGGATGATACACAACCCCGACGATCATCATCGTTATGGTGATGAAATGCCTTTGAGTCTGGTCGAATCCGCTTATCAAGACATTCAATCGGCAACCCCTTCTACCCCCTCTCTTGGTGCTTTATCTCTAGATCCATTCCACGCCATTTTTCCTATGGATGAGATGATTATGTTTGTTATGTCCATGGAAGATAACCCTTGGGATGATGGACATCATCGTTCCATCCTACTTTTGGAAAAAGACACCATCGAGGGTTACCAAAGGATCTCAACCCCGTCGACCGTTGTCATCATTTCTACCGTTCCTGAGTCTACACACGATATGTTCTACGAAGGGAACTTAAGTAATATCTCACCCACCATCCCCCTCAACATATCCATAAAACCTGGAGTTGTCGAAAATGTGCATATCGGAGCTTCGTGTTCCCATGACGAAGTTGTCACCTACAAGTCTCTTTTCCAAGAATTTCGTGACGTCTTCGCATGGAGCTATGAAGAAATTTCAGGTATTGACCCCGACATTGTGGTACACGAGATTTCGACATACCCGAGCGCTAAACCCGTCCGAAAATGACTTCGTCCGGTCCACCCACGTAAAACAACCTCTATCAAGCTCAAAGTTGAGAAACTTCTTAAGGCTGGCTTTATTTACCCTGTGGCTCTAACTGACTGGGTTTCCAATCTTGTTCTGATTAACAAGAAACAAGGCACGATCTGCGTGTGCGTTGATTATAGAGACACCAATAAAGCTTGTCCTAAAGACAACTTTTTTACCCCCTTCGTTGACCAGATCATCAACGATTGTGCCGGAAGTGAAATATTCTCTCCGATGGATGGTTTCTATGGATATAATCAAATCAATATCGTACCCATGGACCAACACAAGACCACTTTTATTTTTCCTTGGGGTACTTTCGCCTACCAGAAACTTCCATTCGGTTTAAAGAATGCCGGTGCAACTTTTCAACGTTTTATGTCTTACGCCTTTCATGATATAAATCACATTGTGCAGCCATATCTTGATGACTTACCCGCTCATTCCATGCGCTGTGTATATCATCCAACACACCTCCGCACCATTTTCCTTCGATGTCGGTTTTACCATATACGCTTGAATCCCCACAAATGTGTTTTTTGCATAGAATCTGCCCGACTTCTGGGCTTTATTGTTTCACGTCAAGAGATCAGGGTAGATCCTTTGAAGGTCGAGGTGATTCTCAATCTTCCTCCTCCTTCCTCACTTTGCCGACTACAAAGTTTGCAAGGGAAGGCAAAATTTCTCCATCGTTTCATCCTGAACTATGTTGAGCTAACTCTTGGATTTACACGACTGCTCAAAAAAGGTTCTGATTTCGTATGGCATACCACTGCCGACAAAGCTTTCAAAGCTTTGAAACTGTCTTTAACATGTACCCCACTACTCTTCCCACCTGATTACAGTCGAGATTATTTCCTTTACTTCGTAGCCTTGGACTATACCATCGCTATGGTTCTAGTCCAGGAGGATGATTCTCATGACAAACATGTCATTTATTACTTGAGTCGTAGTCTCACGACTACCGAAACCAAGTATTTACATGTTGAAAAACTGGCCTTGGCGACTGTCCAAGCTGTTCAACGTTTCCGGCACTATATCCTTTTATGAAAGACTACTGTGATTTCCAACTGCAACCCTATGTAACACATTCTTACATGCCAATTTCTAGGGGGAAAATACTCCAAATGGATCGTAATACTCCAGGAGTTTGACTTAGAATTCGAACGTGCTAATTCCAATAAATCCTTGGTGTTTTCCGAGTTGATATGCGACCTTCCCTGCTCTGAGACAGAAAATGTAGTAGAGGAGTCATTACTCGATGAATCCCTTTTCCTGATCAGTTTAGATGACCTTTGGTACGGAGATATCATTATATATCTCCAGACCCAGACTTTCCGGCCTAATTTGTCTAGCACTGACCGCCGTCAAATACGCTACCAAGCCTATCAATATATTATCCTCGGTGATACTCTTTATCGTCATGGGATTGACTTTGTTTTTCGATGCCGCCTCATGTTTGAAAAAGCCGAGAAAGCCCTTAATGAATTCCATTCTGGAGCATGTGGTGGTCACATGTCTGGGTATGCTACTTCCTAGAAGATCTTACGAGCGAGGTATTTTTGGCCTTCTTTATTCAACGATTGTATAATCGCTGTCCAAAAATGTCATGCTTGCCAAACCTACAACAATAAAATATGAACACACCCTGCTCCTCTACACCCTGTGGTCTCTGTTGGTCCTTTTGCGAAATGGGTTATCGATTTCATGACATGTCACCCTCACTCGGCTAAGGGGCATGTATACATTATTGTAGTCGTAGATTACTTCACGAAATGGGCCGAGGCGATGCCAACATTTGACAATACNTCAAGGGACCCCAAAACCCCTTACTCCGACCGTGTTGTCACAACCCTTCCCTTCTCAATAACATGCCCAATTGGTCATTCATGACCAACCTTCCCTGTCCAATACATCCTATGTCTTAATGTGTACAGGTGATTCAAGGAAGAATGACATCACACTTACCACTCGAGCCAAAGATTATTTTTCGTCCAAACAGAAGGTTGATGCAATACCTCCTTCGTTGGTCCAACCATCTCCCACGATTCCACCTACCAACGGTCCTCTTCATCTCGAACAACCGAGCCTAGATATAGTTCTTCACCCTCCCCCAAAGGGTGTTGTTCAAAAATATGCTTTCAATTGTCATGCACGTGCTGCCCAGAACTACAATATTGTCAAAGATCTGGCCCAAGCACCATCCGCGATGTCAACCCTCAAAGTCCTTCAGAGTTGTCCTATATAACGGAAGGCACTGTTGAAAGCTATTGGTGGAATCAACCCTACCGATACAAATTTAATAATTTTTGACTTGGAAGATCGCATTCCAAGGTTACCCCCTCAACTCGCATTCCAAATAAAAGTTATTGTCTCCGACAAGAAGATTTGTAGAACAGTTATTGATGAGGGTACCTCGACGTGTGTCATGTCTATTACCTGCTGGAAAGCCATTGTCTCTCCTCCTTTAATTGAATCCCACAACACACTCAAAGCCTTCAATAGCTCTAGTTTTAAGCCTTACAGTGTCCTCCCTTCGTTGCCTATTACGTTAGAAGGCAAAATGGTCAACGTTTAAGTGTAGGTCTTTGACGCTCCTCTCGATTACAACCTTCTACTTGGCCGTAGCTGGATCGATTCCATGCGTGTAGTTGTGTCCACTCTTTTCCATGTCATTCATTTCCCACATCAAGGAAAAGTAGTTACCATAGACCAATTGGACTTCTTTCACTCCGATGCATGTACTGACAATGTACCTTTCATTGCAACCCCCCCTGGATATGAGAACGTCAGTGTGGGTCTTCTTAAAGATTCCTCTTTGATGGGTACTTTCCCCATTCCATGACCCGATGTTCCACATTTGTTTGTCACCTCGATAATCATGATCTCCACCTCTATTCACGGAACCCCTGCATCTTACGACCCGTGGATGATACGCAACCCCGACGATCATCTTCGTTATGGTGATGAAATGCCTTTGAGTCTGGTCGAATCCGCTTATCAAGACATTCAATCGGCAACCCCTTCTACCCCCTCTCTTGGTGCTTTATCTCTAGATCCATTCCACGTCATTTTTCCTACGGATGAGATGATTATGTTTGTTATGTCCATGGAAGATAACCCTTGGGATGATGGACATCATCGTTCCATCCTCCTTTTGGAAAAAGACACCATCGAGGGTTACCAAAGGATCTCAACCTCGTCGACCGTTGTCATCATTTCTACTGTTCCTGGTTCTACACACGATATGTTCTACGAAGGGAACTTAAGTAATATCTCACCCACCATCCCCCTCAACATATCCATAAAACCTGGAGTTGTCGAAAATGTGCATATCGGAGCTTCGTGTTCCCATGACGAAGTTGTCACCTACAAGTCTCTTTTCCAAGAATTTTGTGACGTCTTCGCATGGAGCTATGAATAAATTTCAGGTATTGACCTCGACATTGTGGTACACGAGATTTCGACATACCCAAGCGCTAAACCCGTCCGAAAATGACTTCGTCCGGTCCACCCACGTAAACCAACCTCTATCAAGCTCAAAGTTGAGAAACTTCTTAAGGCTGGATTTATTTACCCTGTGGCTCTAACTGACTGGGTTTCCAATCTTGTTCTGATTAACAAGAAACAAGGCACGATCCACGTGTGCGTTGATTATAGAGACATTAATAAAGCTTGTCCTAAAGACAACTTTCTTACCCCTTCGTTGACCAGATCATCAACGATTGTGCCGGAAGTGAAATATTCTCTCCGATGGATGGTTTCTATGGATATAATCAAATCAATATCGTACCCATGGACCAACACAAGACCACTTTTATTTTTCCTTGGGGTACTTTCGCCTACCAGAAACTTCCATTCGGTTTAAAGAATGCCGGTGCAACTTTTCAACGTTTTATGTCTTACGCCTTTCATGATATAAATCACATTGTGCAGCCATATCTTGATGACTTACCCGCTCATTCCATGCGCTGTGTATATCATCCAACACACCTCCGCACCATTTTCCTTCGATGTCGGTTTTACCATATACGCTTGAATCCCCACAAATGTGTTTTTTGCATAGAATCTGCCCGACTTCTGGGCTTTATTGTTTCACGTCAAGAGATCAGGGTAGATCCTTTGAAGGTCGAGGTGATTCTCAATCTTCCTCCTCCTTCCTCACTTTGCCGACTACAAAGTTTGCAAGGGAAGGCAAAATTTCTCCATCGTTTCATCCTGAACTATGTTGAGCTAACTCTTGGATTTACACGACTGCTCAAAAAAGGTTCTGATTTCGTATGGCATACCACTGCCGACAAAGCTTTCAAAGCTTTGAAACTGTCTTTAACATGTACCCCACTACTCTTCCCACCTGATTACAGTCGAGATTATTTCCTTTACTTCGTAGCCTTGGACTATACCATCGCTATGGTTCTAGTCCAGGAGGATGATTCTCATGACAAACATGTCATTTATTACTTGAGTCGTAGTCTCACGACTACCGAAACCAAGTATTTACATGTTGAAAAACTGGCCTTGGCGACTGTCCAAGCTGTTCAACGTTTCCGGCACTATATCCTTTTATGAAAGACTACTGTGATTTCCAACTGCAACCCTATGTAACACATTCTTACATGCCAATTTCTAGGGGGAAAATACTCCAAATGGATCGTAATACTCCAGGAGTTTGACTTAGAATTCGAACGTGCTAATTCCAATAAATCCTTGGTGTTTTCCGAGTTGATATGCGACCTTCCCTGCTCTGAGACAGAAAATGTAGTAGAGGAGTCATTACTCGATGAATCCCTTTTCCTGATCAGTTTAGATGACCTTTGGTACGGAGATATCATTATATATCTCCAGACCCAGACTTTCCGGCCTAATTTGTCTAGCACTGACCGCCGTCAAATACGCTACCAAGCCTATCAATATATTATCCTCGGTGATACTCTTTATCGTCATGGGATTGACTTTGTTTTTCGATGCCGCCTCATGTTTGAAAAAGCCGAGAAAGCCCTTAATGAATTCCATTCTGGAGCATGTGGTGGTCACATGTCTGGGTATGCTACTTCCTAGAAGATCTTACGAGCGAGGTATTTTTGGCCTTCTTTATTCAACGATTGTATAATCGCTGTCCAAAAATGTCATGCTTGCCAAACCTACAACAATAAAATATGAACACACCCTGCTCCTCTACACCCTGTGGTCTCTGTTGGTCCTTTTGCGAAATGGGTTATCGATTTCATGACATGTCACCCTCACTCGGCTAAGGGGCATGTATACATTATTGTAGTCGTAGATTACTTCACGAAATGGGCCGAGGCGATGCCAACATTTGACAATACTAGAAATACTACAACATTATTCATATTCAATCACATCATTTCTTGGTTTGGTGTTCCTCAAGCTATCGTTATTGATCACGATAGCCACTTTAGAAACTTCATGATGTTTGAACTCACTAAAAATTTGGGTCTTTGCCATGAAAA
>JZKD02S0916144.1:0-13942 GCA_000966675.3 Picea glauca | reverse complement strand
GTGCTTTGCTCTTATGCTTTCCCTTGCCTGAAATATACAGACAAGAATTAGCTCTGATACCAATTGATGTGTATCAGAGTGCTCTTTACCTCTTCCTGCCTCCCTTGCCTGAAATATACAGACAAGAATCAGGCTCTGATACCACTTGATGCAGGAAGAGACACACGACCACCACCTCGCACTCTCTTGATCATAGGATCGATGAAATTCCCCCTTTGAGCCGAATTAGCTCATTCGATTCCCTGTTGGAATCTCCAATGAGTACCCGATCCACAGGTCCTTCTCTTTCTCTATCACGACCTCTGCAGGCGCCTATGAATTTTCCCCGATTCTTTTTGGGTTTCGATGTTTTGTGATCCCCAATGTCACGAATCTCTGACCCTGCGATCTCTCGATCACCGATTTGCTGATGCGCTCTTTCGTCCTTAGCCCCTCCTAGCTATACTCTGGTCCATATGACCGCTTTCCATAAGACCGTAGCCTTATATTCCTTCTCGTCGGGGTTTTTGGCTTCAAAATCCCGATGCGCCCCTAACTTCAATTAGCCCTTCGACTAAGCTCATGGTCCACGTGACCTCCCCCTATATGACCACAACCATACCTCCTCATCGGGGTTTCAGACTTTTCAATGTCGAAATGCATAAACATTTTGTCCTCGAAATCCCCGATATCCCGATATGACATTAGCTTCCGCTAGTCCCCTGGGCTAGACCTTTTGGGTCCATACGACCTCCCTCTATATGACCGCAGTCATACCACCTATCGGGGCTTTGGGGTTTCAAATATTGAAAAACATTAGCCCACGGGATTGCCGATCCCTCGAATCCTGATTCTCCGATATGCTTTCAGCTGGCCCTCAATGGCATTTTTCTCCTTGTCGGGGTTTCGGACTTCGCGATTCCGAAATGCCCAAACCATTTGTCACCAGGATTCTCGATATCCCGATGACCAAAATGTCGATGGATGAATTCCTGTTGGGACTTTCCCTGATGGCTCCGATTGCTGTCGCGTGTCCTCCTCTGATGGACGGTCCTGGTTAACTCTCGGGATTTCGAGACTTAAAATGTCCCGACTTTCACGACCCCGAGAACTCCGATTTCCTGAGTGTCGATATCCCAATGTCTAGTGTCCGGATCTCTAGAATGGACGATCGCGTGACACGTGTCCTCTCTCAGATGGACGACCCAGATTTGTGTCGGGGTTTTCAAGGTGGACTTACCCGGTCTCCTATCCACAGGAATGCCGATATCCCGACTCTTGATGCCTTGATCTTCGCCACGTGTCTCCACTAACGGACGGTCCAGATCTTCCCGAGACTTTTCCTATAGAAATTCCTGATCTCTTGTCCTCGTGACTCCTGATTTCACGAACGCTGATATCCCGATGACTGTCGGGACTTCTGCCTGGCGTGAGAAGGGTTAAACCCAGTGCACCTCTTGTTTGATCCAACCGCTGACAGGATTTTTGAATGAGATCCAACGACTGTCGATCTCCCCCTTCTATATGCTTACTCTGGTGCTCCCTGGACGTAGAAAACGAACGGTCCAGATCTTCTTCTCCAGCTGATTTGATGGCTACTGTGCTCCCTACTGAGCTTGCACACTTTCTTCCCAACCTTGGGAGAATTTCAAAAGCCAAAGGCCTCAACCTTTGCTCCTTTTCTCCTCTGCGAACTTCTTTGCCTGAGTTCTCGCTGCGCGTATAAAAATGCTGACTCCTCCTGAGCTTTTACTATCGAATCCCCAAGGGATTCTTTTGACTTCTGTGCCTCTGCAGAGTCTTCATGCACCCACAATGCTGTCTCTCTTGATCTCCTCACACACTCAGACCCCTATGGGATTTTTTCTTTCTTCCTTTCTCCCTCAGATGGAGAAATATGGATGCCCTCCTGGCTATCCTTCTGCTCAAGCAACCTCTTGCTGAGTCTGCAGGGTGTTCAAAAATCCTGTGAAGATCCCTCAGTGGATTCTTCCTCTAAATACAGAACTCAAAGAGTTCTCTTCTCTTCTTTGTGCCTGTCTGCACACTAACTCAAATGCCCACCTGACAGAGTGTCTTCTCCCAGAATGTTCAACAGTTCTGTCCTCCTGTGCACCTATGCACCCGCTGAATGCCCACTTGGCAGAGCTCTCAGAATCCTCAGTGATTCTGTTCCTTCCCTGAACTTCTCAACATAAGTCTTCCTTTGTGCGCCCCTTGCACCTGCTCAGTTCCCACCTGGCAGAGCTTCACAGAATTCCTCAAAGTTTCTGATTCTTCCTCCTGAACTCATAGTAGAGTTCTATCTTTGTGCACTCCTTGCACTAGCTCGATGCCCACCTGGCAGAGCTTCACATAATCCTCAGTGATTCTGGCTTCTTTCTGAACTCACAACAGAGTTCCCCCAACTGCACCTTGTGCCTGTGCTCAATGCCCACCTGGCAGAGCTTCATAGAACTCCTCAGAGCTTCTGTTTGCAACTGTGTCTTCTCCCACACAGCATTGCCTCCAAGGTCTTCCTCTGAGTTGTTGATTCCAGCTCTTGTGCTGCAGCACGTCTTTGTCTGAACCTGCAGTGTTCAGAAATGCATCCTTTGTGCACGGCTATCAAAACCCGCAGTGTTCTATCACACCCTCCTGGTGTGAAGCCTCAAAGACCTTCACCTGAAATCAAACACACTCCTGCAAATGAAAACCTACAGTATACATCTACAACATATAAGAACACTCACAGACATTCATTCAACACACAATAATGCAGGAAAAACTGCTTCTGTTTATATTAAAATGGAAAATGCCTATTTGTACAAGGTGTTCCTGAGCACGGCCTGTAACAAGGTCTCGGCTCTTCTCTCTTCTGCTCTCTACTCGTAGATTCTATTCTTCTCCACTTACTCTCAGCTCTCGACTTACTACCCAAAATGAGATACTCCTACTCTCTTTTACCCGAGGGGGCTCTTCGAGCTCTTCCCTCCAATCTACCTACCCTATTAAATTGCATTGAATGGGCTATCTAGTCCAGCATCTGGATCTAGATATCAACCTTACAAACATTAAAGGCTGATCTACTCTACGCCTGCATAAAGGCACAACTTCACGGCTCAATAGCCTAAGCATTAAATTGCATTCAATTACAAATTAAAAGATGAGGGTTGCGCCTCTCTTCATCTTGAATGCACGCGCAAGACGTGGCTGGCTGGCTGACGTGGAGAGATGCTCCTGCATCACTATTGGTTGCATAAATAAATCTTTGTAGCCATTATAAGGGTGGATACTAACACCAAGAACTCACATAGTATCACAATTTGGTCACTAGCTTCAGAATATTTGCAGAGAATTGATCTTTATTGACTGGATTTTTATTGTGTCACCAACTGGTTGTGGTGTGCATGTTACAATCAGGAGAAGGTTTTGCAATAAGGGAGAGAAGAGAGCCATTTGTACAACACAAAGGGATAGATGCCTAGTGGCTTTTATATAGACATAGCTCTATATATAATACTGAGATAGAGACAGAGACAAGAAAATTAAATTTTGCAAAGGATCCATGTTGGTTAAGCAAGTGGGCTATATGTCCCTTTTTTATATACCATATGGTATTAGAGAAATTTCATCCTTGACCATGATAGCTACCAACACTTTGAATAAAATATTGCAGACCTTAGGACAGGTAAAGAAAGCCGAGACAAGCTGGAAGACTTAAGGGCTAGCAATGCTCAACTTTATAAAGAGAATGATGAATTGAAAGAGTGTGTTTAGATGTTCAATAAGAGGATGGAAAAGATGGAGAAGCACATTGAGACATCTATCAAATTATTTCCATTACTCAAGAAGAAGTTTTAAGAACGTTAGGACACCCTCACAACAACCATGACATAATGTGACAAGCACATAACATAACTTGTACATCTTGGTGAGAAGGTCATCCAACTGGATAGCTGTAACACCCATGTTTCCCCAGTTTGTAAATATTATTATTGTGAACAAGACTATGGAAAACTCTATCATATGAATGTTGGAAAGACAATGAACCTTGCTAAAGAAGGCAATGTATATATTCTGTTATTTAATAAAAAGGAAATTGTGGCATGAATGCTCAAAGAGGGTTTCTAATGTAGAGAATAATGCATGAGAGGGGATGGTAAGGGGAACTAATAATGGTTGAGATGACCCCTGTCAGGTTGGTACTCTACTGGATATAAATTGCTCAGACCCAAAACAACCTTTTGGCCCATAAAATTTAATTACTAGTTAGGATGGTAGTTGGGAAGTCTTCCTCAAGAGTCAATGAGGAGATGGGTAGAGTACCCATCTGGAAATTTCCTGATATGACCCACAAAATCTTGCTAGGAAAGGAAAGAAAAGGAAGGAAATTCATGGGAAAAGGGAAAAAGAAGAGAGGATGCAAGAATGGGTTTGAGGACCATTTGAGAGGAAGTAGAGCACGCAAGGCTCTATGGTTCTGAAAAGAAATGAGAAAATAAGCTGTTTCGGGTATAAGAATGCTTGGATGATGTTTTCTAATCAAGTTGATAAAAAAAGTTGCAGTGATTGAGTGAGCGATCAAAACAGGCTCCCTTTCTTAGTGGATAAAAAATTGGACTATCAAGTTGCTGTGTGAAAAGGAGAGTAACCTTTGTCCCTTGCTGTTGCCGAGAAAAAGCATAATCTCTCTCATGGAATTACGATCTACCTAGGGGTTGGAAAATTTAGGAATACTCCAAGAGAAACTGTGCCTATGGTTGGGTGGAAAAGGGAACCCCTTTCAGTAGTTTCCAACTAATTTCAAATTTTAGATAAGTGTGACTCTTAGTTTTATATTGTCTTGACTGTTTTGTTGTAATATGTATTTTCTTGAGCTAGATGATGGAATAATATTTTACCTTATTTGAATGGTAGAATTTGTGGCTTTGATGGCCTAGAGGCCTAGAAAAATTTCAAGTAAAACTTGAACATCAGATTTTGTAAATGATTTTATTCCTACCTCTATTTAAAAAGGAGAAATATTAGTAATGGGTTTTAAATGATTTTGGGGGCATATGACTTTGGACTCTATGTTGGTTGGAAAACACTCAAAGGGATTTCCCAAGGATCAATTTTGCAAATATAGAGTCGGGACAAACTCTACGGGATTTCTTCAGTTCAATCGATCCCTCAAAATCACCTTTTTCCCTGTAAATATTTTTATCTCTATAAACGAAGGGCACTTCCTTAAAACCATTCTTCCGAGTGATCACAGGCTCAAGTACATGGGCTTAACCAAATATTGAATAAGATTTAACAGTGTAGCCATCGAAGGATTGTCAAAGTTCCACAAGACTAGGACCCTGGAACCCTTCACTACGCTCAAAAGGAGCTAAGCCTTTTGGGCTTCAAGACTTCAGAAGTTCGGGGCTTAGGATGTTGGGGATTTGGGATGTTGGAATCTCATAACATTCAAATCCTGTTGAAGGCAACCTGTCGAAATGGTTACCAGATGGTTTGACTGACAACTAGCGGTTTCTTACCTGTTATCATGGGATTCGCCTTATCATTAAACACTTACCAACTTTTGACTGTGGGGACTCTCCTCACCATTGATCATGATCACAAATCAACAGGGTGATCCTCAGGGGATGATACCCAAATTATCTACTTGATTGGTTGACTGGCAGGATTTCTCGATTTCTCGACTTCACAACTCATGCGATTCCCCACCCTTCAACCTCCGTAGAGTATTACTGGATGAAGTGGTCATGATGTAGTGACTACCATTTTCTTCTGGTCAACACTCCTACTTATTCTATCCTTCCACTGTTCTTGATCGAATGACTGAAATGGATTCGAAAGGATCTTGGATAAAAAGTCCACATGATTTTGGGACTTCCGCCTTAGAGACTTTGGGAGTTTGGAGTAGTGCACAACTAAACTATGGCCCAAAGGCTAGAGATTGCTTAATTAAYGTGATTTAAGAAATCTTTTGATTAGCCTTAAAGTTGTTTTCATAAGTACATGCGTGGGACCCTCTTCGGGAGTTCRAAACTTCGAGATTCTAGGAAATTCGAGGATATAGGAGGGTGARTTAAACACCGAAGCTCCCTTGTTGTGGTGTCCAGCTCTGATYGGAGGATCCCACATATGCCATGGTGATGTGGAATGCCTGGATAGTTCCACATGGCATTGGTTGCGAATTAAGTGTGGGACCCCCCCCTGTCAAGTCTAAACCATGTGTTAAGTGTGGATAAATCTCAACTGTCAGATCTAAGGGTGGATAGAGCTCTACCATAGATCCAGGAGTGGAAAGAGAATTCAAGACTTCGGGTCTTCGGGAAATTTTTTGGACCCACACAAAAATTGTCGAAGGGCTGAAGGCCCGATAGCCACAAAGATCTGGGGGGATATTCCCTGTAACCCATCCTTCTGCGACCACATCACTACTAGAGAATGATGACATGGGTCACGATAGTTCCATGTTGGACGACATGAGAGAAGTGATGCCACGTGGATGCTATGTGGTGAAGGGGGTGACCATTCGCCAAGGACGTCCAAAAAACTTCGAAAAGCCATAACTTTCAAATCAGAACTCGATTTTGGACAAGGGTATAGTCGTTGGAAAGCTCTTGGTGAGAAAAAGGCGATGGCGTCCTCATTTGAGGAATTAAGGGAGTTGTAGGAAAGTGGAAAATTTATACCCCATCCTTTAAATAGAGTACTTAGGGGGCCAGGTGTGTGACATAGTGGTATCAGAGCAGGAAACAACACTTGGCCTGCTTGGGCTCATGAAAGAGCATAATCAATTCTAATAGAAAACCTTTAATGGGCAGAGCATCCTACCCTACGCATATGTAAGAGATTATTTAAGCTTTACTACTAAAAAGAGTGAGACTTTCTGTTGTTTCTAAATGTTTTTAATATGAACAACATATTGTTGTTATATGTGGAATAATGAATCAATTTTACCTTAGAAAAATTGCTTATGTTGTTCATAAAATTGAGGACACTTGAATAACAAAAAATGTTGTTATCAACACTCAAACAATCAATGGACATCAAGGAAAACTAGAACGTAAAGAATGGTGACACACCATGAGTCGGGATAAATCTCCCATAATAGAGAAGAAGAATCTCATGAAAGGAGAGTGGTGGAAACCCCTCGAGACTTAGCTAAAACTGTAAGAAGCCTTATGGAAGAATTACAAAGTTGTAAGGCATATGATGAAAGGTTGAAAAAGAACATGAGAAATAAACTGAAATTAATGCATTCCTGTTGCAAATCCTATTAGACATACAAAGGCAACTGCAACATGGACCAATGGCCAATAATGTGGACAGACATAATACTAAGAAAGACCAAATTCTACTCGAGATACAAAAACATGGCCATGAAAATAACAATAGAAGAAGAAGCACCTCAAAGAAGGTCTGACATGGAGCCAAGAAGCATGCTAACATCGAGGATTCACCCGAAGAATCCTCTAGTGAGGAAACTAACAGTTCCAAGAAATTGTCTAGCAGTGGGGCTAGTTCACCTTTTTAGAGGAGAAGAAAGAAGAGAAAATGTGCTAAGGGCAGTGATCTTGAAGAGTTTAAGAAAGCCAAGCCACCCGCTTTTGATTGGGATATTAAGAAGGGGGAAGAAGCATAAGCTTGGCTACCTGGTCTAAATTAGTACTCCAGAGTCCACGACTAGTATGAAAACTTAAAGGCCCGAATAACCATTTTCAACTTGAATGGAAAGGCCTCCATCTGGTGGGAGGACCTTAGAAATGTGAAAGGAATCTATGCGAAGGAGTTGTCATGGAAACAATTTGAGAAATATTTCAAGAAGAAGTACCTATCTGAGATGTACTATGATGAAAATACTAAGGAGTTCTATGAAATCAAGTTAAGACAACTCACCAGTGATGAATATTCCAACACATTTCTTGAGCTAATAAGGTATGTACCTGACATCAAGGATGAAAATAAAAAGATACAATGATTCATTAGTGGACTACCTCAATCCTTTCGAGACAAAATTGAGTTTGATGAACCTAATACCTTAGAAGACACCATTAGAAAGGCAAGGTACTGCTATGAACAATTCAAGCACAAGGCCGAACTTGCTAAGCATTTGAAAAAGGAAAGCAATTTGGGACTCAAGAAAAAGGGGTTTAAACCTTCAAGGTTTAGGAACCATGGGAAAGACTCTAAGATGATCCCTCCTACAAAAGGTGTGTATGAGTAGAATTTTCCCTCTCAGAGTGGAAATAAACCCTTGGGATCATCCCCAGAAAAGGATGATAATACAAAGAGAGAACCCTTGAAGTATAGGGTATATGGAGAACAACACTTGTTGAGGGACTGTCCACATAAGCAACAAGACAATATGAGATTCTACAACATCCAGGAAGCTACCATAGTCAATGATATTTCTAGGAGCATGCCACAAATTTCTGCAGCCTTAGATAATAGACAAGTTGAACACCAGGCTTTAGTAGTGGAGATGGAAGCCATAAAAACATGCTAAATCATGGTTGGTACAACTAGCCACTGGAACAAAAAGGAAAGTAACAAAGGTCATACCAACATGCCAATTCATTGTGAATGGGCTATCCACCCAAACAACTCTAAACCTACTTCCTTTAGGATCTTATGACATTCTACTTGGCATGGATTGGTTGGCTGCCCACAAAGCCAAGTCAAATTGCTACAATAAAACATTAGAATGTGAATATGAGGAGGAGGAGAAGAGGACCCTACAGGGAATTCAAAAACTTGTCTCCGCGAGGCAAATATTAACCCTCCAAGTGAAGAAGTATTGTATAAAAGGATGTCCTTTGTATGCAATACAAGTATTCAACTCTGTTGAGGATAGAAAAACAAGTTTATAGGACCACCCTATATTAAGATAATATAAAGATGTGTTTCCATAAGAGGTATCAGGTCTACCTCCAAGAATAAAAATTAATTTCTCAATAGAACTTGTGCTTGGAGTGGTGCCAATGTCTAGAGCACCCTATAGAATGGGTACATCAGAGCTGGTTGAACTCAAACTACAACTAAAGGAGATGTTAGACAAAGGTTACATCTGACCTTGTATCTCCCCTCGGGGCACACCAACCTTGTTTGTAAAGAATAAGGATGGCACACTTATATTGTGCATAGACTACCACCAACTCAATAATATGACAATCAAGAATAAGTACCCCTTACCAAGAATTGATGACCTATTCAACCAGCTGAGGGGTGCTACAATATTTTTCAATATTGAATTAAGGTCTGGATACCATCAAGTCTGAATTAAGGGTGAAGACATCCAAAAAACTGCCTTTAGGACAAGATATGGGAACTATGAATTTGTAGTGGTGCCATTTGGACTTACCAATGCACCTGCCACATTTATGTGCTTGATGAATAATGTACTCAACAAATTCTTGGACAAATTTTTATTGGTATTCATAGATGAAATTCTGATATATTCAAGGAATAGAGAGGAGCATGAAGAACACCTCAAGTCAATGCTTCAAGTGCTAAGAGAGCATTATCTCTATGCAAAGTTTAGTAAGTGTTTTTTTTTCAAAACAAGGTCCACTACTTAGGCCATGTCATCACTGAGGAAGGAGTGGCAGTTGACTCTGATAAGATCAAAGCCATTATGGATTGGCCTACACCAAGGGATGTCTATGATATCAGATCCTTTATGGGCTTAACAGGGTACTACAAAAAAAGGGAGTTAAATTTGTTTGGACCATAGAATATGAAGAGAGTTTTCACCAACTAAAACACATTTTAACCAATGCACCAGTGTTGAAAATTGCAGACCCAAAAAAGGACTTCCTTATGTTTACAAATGCCTGCAAATAGGGACTCGAAGGAGTCCTAATGCAAGAAGGGCATGTAATCTGTTATGAATCCTGAAAATTGAATGAACATGAAATCAATTATGTGACACACGACTTGGAATTGGATACCATAGTACATGCTTTGAAAATGTGGAGGCATGGCCTCCTAGTCTAAAGATTTGTACTTATGACCGACCAAAATTGGTTGAGATACTTGTTTGACCCACCCAAACTCAATGCTAGGCAAGCTAGGTGGATGGCTCTCCTTAGTGAATTTGATTTTGAAATTAAGCATATTAAGGGAAAGGAAAACATAGTGGATGAGGCCCTCAGTAGAAGTATGAAATTGATTCACTTGGCAGCTGTAAGCGTTTTTGAATCATACATCAAGGAGAGAGTCAAAGGTGCTCAAGAAGAAGACGAGTTTTTCAAAACTATGAAGTCATACCTAGAGAAAGATCCCACAGGGCTGAAGTATGGGGGCTATCAATTGTTGAATGATGGCCTGCTAACTTACAAAGATAGGTTGTATATCCCAAATTGCGATGAGTTGAAGAGGTTCATACTGGATGAACTACATAAAAGACGATACATTGGTCACTCTGGTTATCAAAAAATGATCACAACCGCTAAGAAACTATTTTATTGGCCGAGAATGACGAAGGACATAGCTGACTACTTGGATAAATGTTTATAATGTCAGCAAGTTAAGGTAGAGAATAGGAATCTAGCAGGATTGTTGCAGCCCCTACCAATTCCAGAGTGGAAATGGGAAACCGTCTCCATGGATTTCATCATAGGATTACCTAAATCAACCAAGTGGAATGATGCTATTATGGTAGTTGTGGATAAGATGAGCAAGGTTTCTCACTTTATCCCTGTAAATTCAACTTGCAAGGCAATAGCTATTGCTAATATCTTCATGAAAGAAATATTTAGACTAGATGACATGCCTAAGGAAATCATATCAGACAGAGATACAAAATTCACTTCAATTTTTTGGAAATATTTGTTTGCTGGCTTTGAAATTAAATTGCTATTTAGTACAACCTATTACCCTCAAATTGATGGAGAAATAGAAAGGGTAAACCAAGTGATAGAGGATATGTTAAGGTTGCATGTGATGCATCAACCCAAGAAGTGGGAAGACTACCTACCAGTGGTAGAGTCTGCTTATAACAATGGCTATCACGAGTCATTAAAGATGAGCCCTTTTGAGGCTCTCTATGGTAAACAATGCAACATCCCAATCAACAGGAATAACCCAATAGAAAAAATAACACTTGGACCAGACCCAGTAAAAGACATGGAACAACATGTAGTTAAAATCAAACAAAATATGAAGATAGCTTTGGACAGGTAGAAGAGCTATGCAGACAAAAATAGGTCTCCTAAGGAGTTCAAAGTAGGGGATCATGCATATATTCGAATTAGACAAAGAAGAAGTTCCTTGAGAATGGGAACTTGTACCAAGCTGGCACCTCGGTTTTGTGGACCCTTTGAAATTTTGGACAGAGTGGGACTTGTAGCATAGAGACTAGCACTTCCTCCCACATTGAAAGCACATAATGTTTTCCATGTTTCATTATTGAAGAAATATGTACATGATTTTAATCATATAATTGACTGGTATGTGATCCATGTGGAACCAGAGGGAGAATTCCTAGTAGAACCACAATGCATAATAACCAGGAAAGAAATCCCACTTAGGAACAAAACCATTTCCGAGGTCAAGGTGCAGTGGAAACACTTTGGTCAAGATGAAGCTACATGGGAATTGGAGGATGCCATGAAACAAACATACCCATTTTTGTTCACTGTTGTACATAAAAAACCAAAGTGGAAGATATAACACCGAGGTTGTGTTCCTTTAAGGGGGAGGGGATTGTAACACCCTTGTTTCCCCTAGTTTGTAAATATTATTATTGTGAACAAGACTATGGACAAATCTATCATATGAATGTTGGAAGACAATGAACCTTTGTAAAGAAGGTAATCTATATATTTTGTTATCTAATAAAAAGGAAATTATGGCATGAATTTTCAAAGCAAGTGTCCAATGTAGATCATGATGCATGAGAGGGGATGGTAAGGGGAACCAATAATGGTTGAGATGACCCCTTCCATGTCGGTACTCTGTTGGATATACATTTCTTAGACCCAGAACAATCTTCTGGCCCAAAAAATTTAATTACCAGTCAGGTCGGTAGTTGGGAAGTATTCATCAAGAGTCAATGAGAAGATGGGCAGAGTACCCATATGGAAACTTCCTAATTTGAACCACGAAATCTTGCTGGGAAATGAGAGAAAAGGAAGGAAAGTTGTGGGCATAGGGCAGAAGAAGAGAGGATGCATGGATGGGTTCGAGGACCATCCAAGAAGAAGTAGAGTGTGCAAGGCTCTCTGGTTCTAAAGATAACTGAGAAAATAAGTTTTTCTGGGTACATGAACGCTTGGAAAATGTTTTCTAATCAAGATGATAAATGGAGTTGCAGTGATTGAGTGAGTGATCACAGTAGGCTCCCTTGCTTAGTGGATAGAAAACTGGACTTCTAGGTTCCTATGTGAAAAGGAGAGTAACCTTTTCCCCTTTATATTATTGAGAAAAAGTAACATATTTCTCTTGGCATCATGATCTAGATAAGGGGTGGATAGTTGAGGAATACTCCAAGTACAACTGTGTCTATGGTTGGGTGGAAAAGGGCACCCCTTTCAGTAGCTGCCAACTAATTTCAAATTTCAGATAAGTGTGACTCTAAGTTTTATATTGTTTTGACTGTTTTTTGTAATATGTATTTTCTTGAGCTAGATGATGGCATAATATTTTACCTTGTTTGAATGGTATAATTTGTGTCTATGATGGCCTAGCGGCCTGGGAAAATTTGAAGTAAAACTCGAATATTAGATTTTGTAAATGATTTTTTGCCTACCTCTATTTAAGAAAGGAGAACTATTAGTAATGGGTTTTAAATGAATTTGGGGGCATATGACTTTGGCCTCTGTGCTGGTTGGAAAATACTCAACGGGATTTCCCAAGGATCAATTTTGGAAATATAGAGTTGGGGTAGACTCTAAGGGATTTCTCAGGTCCTGTCGATCCCTCACAATTATCTTTTTCCTTGTATAGATTTCGAGCTCTGTAGGCGAAGGGTACTTCCTTCAAACCATTCTTCCGAGTGACCATAGGCTCAAGTCCGCAAGCTTAACCAAATCTCGAATAAGATTTCAGAGTGTATCCCTCAGGGACTTGTCAAAGTTCCACAAGGCCAGGACCCCGGAACCCTTCGCTACGCTCAAAATGAGATATTCCTTCTGGGCTTCAGGACTTCATAGGTCCGAGGCTTCAGGATGTTGGAATCTCACAACATTCAAATCATATCGAAGGCAACCTGTTGAAATGATTACTAGATGGTTTGACCAAAAACTAGTGGTTTCTTACTCGTTATCGTGGGATCCACCTTATCATTAAACACTTACCAAATTTTGACTGTGGGGACTCTCCTCACCATTGATCATGATCACAGATCAATGGGGTGATCCTCATCTTTCCCATCTTATGGATCCAATGGTGGGGATGCTACTCGAATTATCTACTTGATCGGATGATTAGTGAGATTTCACGATTTTACGACTTCATGACTCATGTAATTCCCCAACCTTCAACCTATATGGAGTATTCTCGATTGAAGTGGTCACGAGGTAGTGAGTACCATTTGCTGTCGGTCAACACTCTTGCTTATTCTATCCTTCGACCATTCCTGATCGAATGATCGAAAAGGATCCCAAAGGATCTTAGATCGATGGTCTGCATGACTTCGAGACTTTTTGAGTTTGGAGTAGTTTGCAACTAAATTATGGCCAAAAGGCTGGAGATTGCTTAATTAACAAGATTAAATAAATCCCATGATTAGACTTAAGTTTTTTCATAATTATGCCCGTGGGACCCTCTTCGAGAGTTTGGAACTTTGAGACTCCAGTGCTATGGGAAATTCGAGGACATAGGAGGGTGTGTTAAACGTCAAAGCACCGAATCTCCCTTGTTGTGGTGTCCAACTCTGATTGGATGAGCCCGCGTACGCCATGGTAATGTGGTGTTCTTGAATAGTTCCATGTGGCGTCTTGGGATTGCTCGCGAATTAAGTGTGGGACCCCCCCCCCCC